>MKEJ01068350.1:0-17857 GCA_001753735.1 Embelia ribes | reverse complement strand
TATGTATACATATATATATTCAATGATTCGCATATATACATCTTCTCTTCGCCACGAGCTCAAAACTGGATTTGAAGAATGATTCGATCTCATCTCCGGCGACGCTCTCAAAGAATTGGAGCCTTCGCTTGCACGGAGCCGCTGCCACCCTCCGCCTCTTCCTCGGCGCTGGCGGACAGGTCAGCATCGCCGGGATCTTGTGCTCCGCCGCAGTCGGCGTTCTGCAGTTGTAGTCCTCGTTGGTGCCGTCGGATTCTGTAGTCTGAGGTGATGACGTGTCGCCGGGGAGGCGGAGCTGCGGCGGAGATTGCCGGAGTTCTAGATCGGTGGACATGTTTGTGAGTATATATATATATATATATATATGCATATAATATATACATATTATATAGTGGTGTTAGCTACACCAATGTCCCCATAGTTTTATCCAATCTTCTATTTGGTACTCATGGTTTCCAATTATAGGTGATTTATTTATTTATTTAATAGGGATGAAATGATAATAAGTTTACTAATATGATCTTATGTAATGTAACTTTTACTAATAACTATATATTCTCGTATTCGAATGAGTGACATACAAGTAAGCAAAATGAGTGATTAAATATTTCAATCACATTAACTAATTTTTTCTTAGCCAATGTGAAAAGTCAACCAAGCCTGCCAAATAGGAGCGGGGTAGTAATTATCAAGCTTTGAACTAATACATAGTATTGGTCCTTACTATAGATTTTACCAATATATGATTATTTAGGGATAAATTTGTATTTTTATATTTATTTATATCATCTTTTCTTTTTTGTTTGTCGGATATTACAGAAAAGTTTCCTTATTTAAAATATAGTCAAAATTAGCATTTATTTTTATACCCTCATTAAATAAACATTTTATAAACAGACAAAAATTTTCACATTTCCATTGAAGGGTATCTCAGTAAAGTAAATAAGAAATTAAATGTTCCGACCAATTTAATTAATATTTTCTTAATCCGAAAGAAAATTCAAATAAGCCTGTTAATTTGGGATGGAGAGAGTAATATTATTTCTATCTCCAATTTTGAGTATTTTAGGATTTTTAATATAAGAATTTTTTTTTCTAAAAGCACTATTTTAAAATTTCGAAGACCAAATCCGTTACGTTTTCAAAACATGATGATTATTGCTTTTGAAATTGAAACTATGGGAAGCGAATAGAATTTAGTTGAGCTAAGGGACCATTAGTGTAATTCACCCGTATTGGCGTGCAGCGGAAGGTATGTAACTATGGACCAGAGGCAGAGAATTATGAGGTAACATGACATCATTTATTACCTGATTTTTTTATATTAAATGAATTTTGTATTAAAATAAATGAGATTTCTTGCTTTATATATTGACATTTATTAGCTATATATATAAAGGCAAAATTAATTAATGGTTAAAAAAATTTAAAGGGCTATCATCTAATTTTGAGAAGTGAAGTCAACTGTATTGATTTGAAACTAATTACTCCTCCGTCCTTATTTGGTAACATTGTTTTCATTAAAAAGATTAAATAATGGAGCTAAAATAATAAAATAATCTTTTCTTTTTCCAATATGCCTTTCATTGAAACACTAAAGTTGCATTTGTTAATAAAAATGCATATTAAACTATATATGATATAACAGCAAACTAGTTATTTTAACTTAATGTTAATAAAGAAAATTGGACCAACGAAAGCGATTTTTTTTTTTTTGAAAAGACGAAAGTGAAATTTATTAGCTAAAAAAAAGCGAGATCACTTGGTACAATTTTGTGGTAATCATTGTAAGTAAAAAAATTTAAGAGAAGTTTCATGTAATTAACTTCATACTTATCAGTATTACATGCATGTAGCCCCGATTCGTTGAAATTACTCTTAATTTGTCGATTTGTCATTATCAAAATTAATTACTTAATCTTTGTCATAAAAAAAATGACCAAATTAAGATACAATTTTGATTAAATTTGCTTTCACCTGGATTTATGCAAGGTCCATTAATCTTGGATTTTCCTATCAAATGAGCTAGTGAATTTATCAAGTTTATGTTTATGGTAAAAGGGACATTTAATAGCAAGCAAGATTCGAGTAAAAAAAAAAAAAACCTAAAACACAACTTTTTAATTATTACTATGAAGTAGTGCTATATTTACGATATGAAAATGAATTTAAATATAAGAATATAGTGTATTTTAAACTATTAAATAAATTATGAGACATTAGTATCCATGTTACAGGTGGGCATACCATTTTCTTTATTGCTATTATTAGCATTTAATAAAGTTTCAATTGTAGTAAATGCGTTTTTACTTGGAGTTATAAAAGGTTGATTTTTGGATTTTCTATCAAATAAGCTCATGAATTTGTTAAGTTCATATTTTTGGGAAGTGGTCTACACTACAGAAAACAAGCTTCACATAAAATATGTATATATACACATATATATATTTTTTGTAAGAGATATGTTTTATTTAATAGTATTATTACTATCATAAAAAAATTCTACGTATATATCATTGAGCATAGGATGCCAAGGTGGAGTCTTGAATACGCCCATCAACTATATTTCCAGATTAATTTTAAAAAATAAAAGAACAAATTAAATAATTGCCCAAAGTGATAATTTTTTTTTTTAAGATGCCCAAATTGTTGATGAGGTGGCCATATTCTCTATTCTCTGACTCAAAGACACTTTTTAGCTGTTTTATTTATTAATTTTGATAAGAGGTAATAATTACATATTAAATTATATGCATACGAATTTTATTATTTAAGAGTATACTTTGTATAAGACATGAGTTGCAAAAGCAAAAAGGGTTACGTGTTGCGTTGGATTTGGTTTACCAAATACGTACCAGATATGAACGAATCTTTTCACGTGTAGTTACTTGTCTCTATATTCTTTGGTGTTTTTCTAATAGGGAAAACGGAATATAAATGAAAATTAAAGAAAACAACAAAATTGTACTAGGAAAATACAAATTTTATATTGAAATTGTAGATCTTAGTTGTTTTCATTCAATGAATAAAACAATTGACATGACTTTGTAACATCATTCTCTATTCAACCTATCATGATTATTTGTTTGATTATAATTTTTAATTTAATAAGTTAGGTCATTTTTGTCTGAAAAAATCAGATGCATCAAGTTTAAAATTTATAATTTATTTAGACCAAAATCACAAAATAAGCTCATCTTAAAAGCTAAGTAGTCATATGTTATCCAATTTTTTTTTTTTTAAAAACAATAATAAAATAAAACTTATACACTAATAGAACAGAGCCAAAGTATTGTTATTCACCGATCCATACCATTTTGACACACATGCTATTCATAATGTGATTAGTAGATAGAATTAACTATTATTATTATTATTATTTATGTCGTATAGATTGTCTTTCTATTACGCGTCTAAGCTATGAATAATATTTGAATCAAATTATTACAAAAGAGTGGGTAACAAAATTCTACCAAACAAATTAGACTCTTATTAATGTATAGGTTTGGCACCCATCTTTGGTCCATCTACGAGTGGGTTGGTTCTTAGATTCATGTAGCTTTGTAGCTTATACCTAAATAAAAATTATATAATAAGATAAATAATTAAATTTATACCCATCGATATTAAGGCAGCGGGTTGTTTAAACGTGATAACGAAACTGCTTATGTATTTGTCAATAAAATCATCAAAAAATTGTCTTTTATTCGATCAAATTTAGAAAATGGGTGCATTACCTGTTTAAAAACAGATTTATAAATAATTATTTACAAGTGATTCATATGGGATTACTAACAGAACACCCACACTAATTCTGTGGATAAAAAATAGCCTACGTATACACATTTGTAGAAATTGTACGAACATTAGTTGCTTTTTGCCATTTTTAAGGAAAATATAGCATATATTATGCTATTATTATCTCACATGAAATTGTTTCATAGTTAACTAATAAACGCGTGTCTGCGGATGTATAAAATAATTATATTATAATTATAAAATGATAAAATTGTTTAAAAATATAACCTTCAGGTAGAAAACAATGAACTTCTAATTTCAAATATATGCATGCACTTTTAAAAATTAATTAAAAGTCCCTCAATCTTCAATGGCCCAGTTGGAGATTGTTCCGACTCGGCTCACTTATTTAACGTGCCTTTATTTGTTATCCAAGCTCGACTTATTGACTAAATGAACGAATTCGAGACGACCCTGAAATTTTTTAGGACAGCCATACAATTTTGTGCTGTAGGTATTCCATTTCCGTCCCCGAATTCGGAAAGCAGGCAAGAACGAAACTTGGGAACAAAAGCGAAAAGTAAAAATCCGAAATAGCCTCTGAGCATTTCAATTGGGTAAAAGTTAGCTATGTCTGAGACAAAATCATAAAAAATGAGAACAAACTTCATGAATATGATCAAGTAGTTTAAGTACTAAGCAACATCCAAAACATCATCACTTTAACAACCAGCTAAAGTTTTCATACACATGAAAAAAAAAAAAAAATTGGGCAAATTTACAAACAATTACTCAAGCTCTGGAAACTGAACATAAGTCCAACGGTCCAAGTTCGCTCCATATACTTTGATCTCTCTCGAGTGGGAAGTTCCAAAATGAATCGGAGTTCTCAAAGAATATGTAGAATGCAACAGTAGAGGCCAGAAACAATCCTAGGAGAAGCAAACAGATCTGCCACTCTGCATACGATCAAAGGGAGAATACGAGGATCAGGTAAAGTTCGAAATATACTAGCACGAATGGGTTTCGATTTTAGTTTCATTTTTCCCAAGAAGGATAGGCGAAAAGGAGAGACCTTTCCAATCAGCACGACCATTTAGAGTCACCACGAGTCCTATTCCTTCGAAGCACAATCCTGCAAAATGCAGGACACAAGCAAACGTGGACCAACCCCACGAGAGTAAAAAGAAAAGATTAAAATAAGTAAAAAAGCAGTCACGAAAGGGGTTAACTAGCAACAATAGTCGTGTATTAGCCCACAATCCTAATCTAGAAGTACCCTTGTCATGACTACAGTAGTTAATAATATTCCTTGCTAGAGGTTAGTGGTAAGGAAAGTTTGGTGAATACATATGTTTTTCTCCGTCTGGGTAGGGCACAAAGGGGTTGAGCTACAAGACTGCTCACCCTCGACTGGTGAGGAATCAAAATTTAATCCAGGCATTACGGTGGGGCCATAAACCTTAGGAACTAAAATTTCATCCCAAACTCGAAGGTGACGAGAACGTTCATGATTATCGATTAACAAATCAAGCTTGTATGATATGTTTTTCTTAAGCTTTGATCACAAACACGGGAACCAAAGTGAAGCTGCTTGCTCCAATGAGAGATCTCTATTTTCTTCACTCCAAGTTCAACATGAAAATATTATTATCTTCAAAATGAGTTGCCATGTAATAACAAGCCACATGCAAGAACATGTGTGCTTATAAAACAAGTACATCAAAGACTAATCAAGTTCCAGATTTCATTCTAAGAGCATAAATGACAAACTCCAGCTATTAACCCACTTTCGGATCATGTCAAATAAACAAAGAGCCAGATAAGTAAGAACAAAATGTCAACTTACGGAGAAATATACTTCCCGTCCAAACTAAAGGATATAGTGGAAGCTGGTTTCCCAAGTAGTCTCTTAGACCATTCACATCAGTTTAGGTAGAAGAATTGACTAAAATAGCCCAAAAATACCACTTTTTTTATTTTACCTATTCTTTACACAACTAACTCATACATCATACTAGCTATTTTAGCTAATAGCTATAATATTAATTATTTTTTATAATATTTTATTCATTCTTAATATTAAAAGAGACGTGCCCAGTGCCGAAACTCACTCACTATGTGGTATGAACAATGGAATATCTTATTCATTCTTAATATTGATAACTAAATATTTTTTGATAATTTTTTTTATACAAAGTTACTAATTTTATATGTCTATATGGATCTTTTATTAAAGTATATTTTATAAGTTTTAATATGATATACGATATGAAAAAAATACATTATATGAATTAAAAGTTATAATTTTTTTAAAAAAATAGAGAAAATAAAGAAAATTTATTGAGAAGAGAGAGAAAGATAATAAAAGAAAAAGAAAAGAGGGGAGAATAAGTCGTAGGGTGAGGAGAGAGACTTACCTATGTTTTTTTCGCAATTTTGCTATCTAAAATAACTAAAAACATACATTTGCGAATACTCTTATGTCCCAAATTTTTACCTGCCAACATAGATGAGCGCATTTCAAATTCTGATACTCCATCTTATCTTACAAAGAAAAGTAGCTAAGGATGACGAGCATGAAAAACAAGTGGCACCCAAATTAAGAATGTTGAAATAAAAACGTGCAAATAAGAAGCGAAAAAACTTGAGAAATGAATGTAATGTATCAAGCTAGACGTGCACCAACTCAAGTTAACCAGATATCTTAAATCAAAATATTAGAAGTGCACATACCTTTCTGAAGGGTGCAAAACAGAAACGATTTTGTTCCGTCCTCAGAAACCGACATAATTCTATCTTCTCATCCTGCAGCATTTGCAGAAAAGGATGTTACATCATGTCAGGAGCACGAACAAGGAAGAAGAAAACATTTGGAGAGGGAATGTGTTTAACTATACACACTAACCAAATTGCGAGCTAATGTGGTTATACCAAAGTCCGATCATTTTCTCCTCTCTCAACTGCTTTTTATTCTTCATTTCCATTTATATTACGCTTAGTTTTGACTGTGCTTCTCTGACGTTCCCTCACTTTAGATTTTTTCCATTCCATCCCATTCCTAGATGCAGAAACAAAATCTTACATCATTTAGGGTGTTTGAACGTACTTGTATCCAGCAGCAATAGTCATCTTCCCCCATTTCAGTCCTCAAGAGTATACGGGTAAGCTTTTGCTCCTTATGTTTGGAACACAGACATAAAGAACTAAAAACTACAATATAAGTTAAGAAAATGCCCTTTCTCCTTCATCTGTTGCTCCGGTTTCACACATTTTATTATATCATCTTCACAAAGAATTTCTACAAAGTTCTCCAATTTTATCTAAAAAATACAGATTAAGACCTTCTCAGAAAAACAATCTTTTAACATTCAACATTCGAGCCAAAATCTTCAAATTTTCCTTATAAAATCCATAAATGAACCGGAAATAGCCTTTCTCAATTTGCAAATGAAGCCACTCTCCGAATCTCTATAAAAGTTCCCAATCCGTGTTGTACTAGCAATAAGAACGAAATTCTCTCCATTTTCAACATCTATTTCATACACCTCATCAAAAACCTTCTTAAAGTCATACACCAATTTCTCATAGGAAAACCTACTCGAAGGAATCACATTCACGACAAGAATACCACTCTTACAAAGAACTGAACGCGTGGCAATGAGCACAGACTCCTCGACAAACTCCACCGGTGGAGCCATCGTCCCTATCCCAGCCTCACTCGAATCCAAATCTACCATAACCACATCAAACATAAAATCAAGCACACAATCATGTTTTTCCAAACAAGACCCATTCTTTACCAACTCTATTCCATCGCCTATATGCACGCGTAAATGTGGATTTTCGGGTAATCCAAATCGCCGCCTGGCGAGGCCTAAAACTGCCTCGTCCTCCTCCACCCCGACCACCTCAAACCCTAATCGGTTATACAAGAACGAAAGCAAAGCCCCTCCTCCGACCCCCAAACACAGGGCTTTCGGTCTAAACCCGCTTTGAATTTTCTCTTCTATGCTCGAACTCACCAAGGAGATACTTGCCACCATCGGAATCAAATACGGTTGTACCAAATCTGCGGTATTTAAAAAATCCGAAAAGGGGAAATTAAGTATAGATAATTCATTTTCACAAGATTCCAAAAAGCGGGAAATGCGGACTTGGGTTTGAATTAAATTCGGAGTACGTTTAAACCTCAATCTTCGCCTAAAGTCGGTTCTTTTCGAACCAAATTCATCGGAAATTTCCAATTCGACATCTTCGACTAACATTTCACCAACACGAGACCCATGACATAATTCAACTACCACACTACTAATCAAACCATCATCATAACTCAAGAATGGAATTTGGGGGGAATCAAAATCATTCATAAAACTCAATTTCGGGCAGAGAGAGATTACAAGAGGCAATAAAATTTCTTCAAGCTTGGGCTCGAGAACATCAACCGGAGGATAATCAAATGATGAAGCGGGGAGCAAGCCTGCGGACAGGAGCGGAACCAGGAGATTCCGTAGAAAACTTATATGGTGCTTAAACTACATATAAAATTTTAAACTAAATTTAAATACTATTAAATTTACATATAAAGAATTTAATACAAAAATTTTAACACTTTCAATTTATGGGATGCTGAAACTACTAATAAAAATTTTTACATTAAAATTCTAATCCTAAATTTACAAATCAAAATCACAACAGTTAAAGCTAAAACTACATATAAAAAAATTTATACTGAATTTTAATATTAAAATTACATATTAAAAAAATTAACAATTTAAAATTACGAGGGTGCTGCAGCCCCGCTAGCAAACCTATAGTTCCGTCCCCATCAGCGGGGAAGTTATTGCCAATGAGGACGAGGCGGGAGGTGTCGGCGGTGCTGAGGAGGAGCTGGAGGTGACCGGAGGCGGTGGAGAAGATCCAGTCCGATTCCCGACGGTTGGGGACGATCATGGCGGCGGTCCGAGGCGGATCAGTGAGTTGACTCGGTGAGTCGAGGACGGCGATTCGGAGGAGCCGGGTGTGTAGGCGGTGGTGGCCGTGGAGAGGGTTTGGGAGTGTGAAGGAGATGTATTGGGAAGGGATTAGGGTTTCGAAGGAGGTCGGGTCGAGCGCCATGGCGAAGAGAGAGAGAGAGAGAGAGAGAGAGATATGGGTGATCCGAAATTGACATTTAAAAACACATTTTTATTATAATAATAACATTAATTTTATTTTTCTTGTATCGATAATTATGTTGCGATATATATAAAATTTTCTTCCATATTATACATATAGTCTATATGTTTGGGCGGCAATATCATTGGTATTGCTATTTTTGTTGAAAATATGAATAATATAAATATATTCTTGTAGAAAAAAAATACGGACGCATTAGTATATATGAAATTCATAATATATAATCATGAAGGGATTGTAGCTTGTAACTGTTTTCCATTTGTTCCCTCTATTGAACTCCTCCGAAAACAAGAGAAAATTAATGTTTTGTGTTATTAATACAGTGGATGAATAATATACATGCTGAATGATTTTCTTTCTTAAATATATATATATATATAAAGTTCTATTCTTGAATTTCCATAAAACAAGAGAAACAATAAATTAAGCATAATCTATCTATCTAATCAAGAAATGGAA
Source organism: Embelia ribes (assembly GCA_001753735.1). Taxonomy (NCBI): domain Eukaryota; kingdom Viridiplantae; phylum Streptophyta; class Magnoliopsida; order Ericales; family Primulaceae; genus Embelia; species Embelia ribes. Next base: position 8,482 of record MKEJ01068350.1, on the reverse strand, counting down.
AATGGGAGCAAGGAACAACCTCCAGTAAATTATCCCCCGAAGCCAACTTATTCCTATTTCTACCAATAAAGGAAAATTGACAATGAACAAACCAAGTACGACTCGCGATCATATGTCTATTTTTCGTTATATTGAACATTCACGAGGGGTTTAGGAGGCGGTTTCTTTTTCTCGTCTCGTTGGTTTCTATGTAGGTACGGAGAAAAGAATACCGTTTTCGGACCAACAGGTGCATAGTCATTTTCGATGGAACATTTTCCACATTTTCCCCTCCGACAGTGATATCCTTGAGGGATACAAAACTTGGAACATGGGCAACCGCATGGTACATATTAGGAGACATTATGCTCTTCATCTTTCGAATTCGAAAGTTGTAAGAACGAGAAGTAAAAGTTTTAGTCTCGTTGCCTCGCAAGATGGCTAATCCCAGATTTTAAAAGGAAAATAAAAAAAAAAAAATTTAAACCAAGCAAATAAATGATCCAAATAATGCTGCGAACCATGCAAGGAACTCCAAACATGCGCGCCAAGCACACGCCTATGCATCGCTCGCTGATTGTTTGGGCAAAATATTTGCTTAGCTTTATATTACATGTCCTTTTTATTCTCTTTCCTTGGCACATTTAACACGGCCTCATCCTCCGCCACTCTGACCACCTCAATACCTAATCGGGTATTCAAGAAAGAGAACAGAGCCCTCTCTGACCACCAAACACAAGGCTTTTGGCCGGCCTACACCCGCCTACGCTCGAACTCACCAAGGAGATACTAGCCACCATTGGAATCAAATAAGGTTGTACCAATACCGTGTTATTAAAAAAATCCGACAAGGGAATTCTAGTCATAGCTAATTCATTTTTACATGATTTACGCGATTTGATATCACGGAGTTCGAATCAAATTTTGTGTACGTTTAAACATCATTCTTCGTAGTAAATTAATCCTTCTAAAACCAAATTCATCGAGAATTTCCAATTCTACATCTGCAACCAACATCTCACCTACACAAGATCCGAGAAACAGTTCAACTACCACACTAATAATCATACCATCATTATTAATCAAAAACAAAAATCTGCAGCTGACATTAGAACCGCATAAGAAAGGACCGCATGCCTCTAACTCTATTTTTCTTTTACACTAATATGAGGCAAAATCTAGACTACAAAAATAGAATCTTTCATATAAATTTAAAAAAATATCCTTAATTTTTTTTATAAAAGATTCTGTTTGTATGGCTCACAATTTGCCTCACCCTTGCACTGCCTCACCCACTCTTCTCCCCTTAAGAAAGGATGTAAAAGCCATTTGGAAGACGAAAAATGAACCCATTAGTCATGCTCAAATTCAACTAAAAACAACGCCGTGTTACTTCATGGTGAAAAGGAAAGGGAATAAGCAAAAGGAAACACAATGCAAAAGACAAAATACACAGTGCAGCGGTATACTGAAAATCTAAAACATTAGTCATGAGCTGGTGATGGCTCGTCATCAGACGGCGGCTTCTTTTTGGCCCTTCTCTCATTCCATCTAGCTAACACCCATCTTAATACAAAGAACCCTCCAATCGCATAGACCTGAAATGAAAGGGCCATAACAGAAACGTGTTAATCTACCACAAACTCAAACTACATAATTAAAACTATCAGGAATGAAGAAAAGCAATATTTCAATTGTCTGATCCAATAATAAGTAGTATTCAGAAATTGTCCTTGTTATCAAGAGGCAAAAGCACAAGTTCATACAACACGAAGAGAATCCCTTTGAATTTACAGTTAAGAAGACTGAGCATCTTAGGCTGTGGAAGCGAAAGTTGTTATTTCCTTATTAGCATAAAATTGACTCATTATGCTCTTCCTAAAGTACTGCATTCTACACATAATTCCTAAAACATAATGTGCTGCTTTTGTGAAAAGCAGAGGATTCCTAGTATCTTCCTATTAGATTGACTTCGCTCACACTTGTAATATCCATTTTTAACAGAAATGATTTGATGATTTTGCTCTGTCTCGGATTTTGTGAAGACAATTTACATAGTACCTTAACTTCTGCAGCTAAGAATAAGCATTCTCCTCAAAGACTCAAAGTTCAAAGTGAAACATACATTCATCATCAAAGAGTTATAGGGTGAGAACAAAGAAACTATAATCTACTTTTTATGGCATCTTAGGTTCTGCTCAGTTGCTGCTATAATTTCAGAGTTCTACAACTTACATACGAGTACCAAGAGAAAGAAAAGTTAAGGTTACCCCCTAATTGGTAGATGGACTAGAACGTAATCATTTCAATAGTGTATGCTTATGATACAGAATGTTAGCAGCAAGGAGCATCAGTAACATGCGCATTCTATTTTGATCCCACATTCTCAATCCCTGACGTATGGATGGTCACTTTGGTACCCTCTATGAATCACATCGAAGTACAACCTAAAATATTGATAAACATTCTATCCTAACCCCCATACCAAACTAGGCATTAGTTCTATCTTCCATAATTCAACCACATTGTACTATTTTTAGGTAATCTTTTATGACGTCCTCTTATGTTCATTCATGTATAAAATGATGAACAAACCCGGAATTATCATAATTCCTAACACATATTTAGTAAAATAGATCAAAATCTAGTGCCAACAATAGGATCAACATTACAATAAATCCAAACTTAGCACGCAATTCAACTGAAGTTGCCTGATCAACCAATGACCATGAGCTCTTTTCTTCTTCAGGTGCCTAAAAATAACAACCCTTCTGAAAATAGTCCATACAATAATCTATTGCAGTTTTCTGTTCTACTCTACATGTTATAAATCACAAATTGGTTTACACCCATTTGGACTAGACGTGTGGGTTTTATTAATAAACATGTTGTGATGTAGTTTAAGGCTGAATTTGATAATGCTTTAATTTGTGGCATTTGCTTTTTATTCCAAGAAGATACATGTAGTGGCATTTGGTAAAATAAAAAGTCGAGGATTCTAAATGCTTTTAAAACCGATTTTGCATTTCTCATTAGTAATTACAATAGAACCCTCAATCACACTAATCATTACTTTTGATATATGTCAAAAGATTTTTGACCACAATAAATGAGAAATATCCAATAATCAGAAAAGAAAAGAAAATTCTTCATACGAAGTGGTGAAACATAAAGTCATGTACGTTGTTCTTTGACATCTACACCCTATTATGTTTTTTTATTTTTGTCACAACAAATGAGAATTATTTAATAATCACAACGGAAAAGAAAATTCCATACGACACAGAGAAATATAAAAGCAAGTACATTGTTTCTTCAAATCTACATTCTAGTTAGTCATACTAACAATTTCCGTATGGTACCCGTATGTTCATATAAAAGAAAAAAGCTTATCTTCGTCATTGATATAGAACTTAATAAATTACTTATATTTTTGAAACACTTTTGTATACACTTATACTTCAAGTTTTTTAGTTGTTTTCCCATTTTAAACTTTAGAAAAAATATTTTCAAACTAAAAAATAGTACTACATTTCATAAATTTCATAAAATAAATTAAATTTTATGTCAAATGTTAGGTGCATATTTTTATACGAAAAATTGCATTAACATCGTCTATATCGTACAATGTTATTTGACGTAAAGTACTTTACTAGCTGTTTATTTTCTCCAATGCAGATTCCATTTGCATTTTACACTTTTGTGTATCCATATGACTTACTGTTTCAAACACCTACTACTTTGTATTTTTTATATATTATTATAATTATTATTATTTGGGTACATCGGATCCTTCCGGACCTCGCAAATGCAAGAGTTTTATGCACTCGCCCTTCCATAGATAGCAATTCACATGTAAAAGCAAATTTCAAAAGCGCTTTGACAAGCGAATTTAGAAAAGCACCATCATGACCAAACTAAGTTTCGTAATGCTTGTGTTTTTAATTTTTTTTTTTCAAAGTTGCTTTTTAAAGTTGATTATAAAAGCAAGTGCAATAGTGGTGTTAAAGTTGTTTTGATAAAATGGTGTGGTATTTGGTAAAGCAATTCTTTTTCACAGTAAAAAAACAAAAATAGATACATATGTGAAATGTAATAAATTTAATTAAGTTTACTTTGGTAATTAATTGATGATACTAAAAGCAAAAGCAGTTTTACAAAGTAAAACCACCCTAAGGCTGTGTAAAAATGCACCTTCAACAGAGCATAAGCATGACTTTAAAAAGAGCATATGCATGACTATAAAAAGCAGGCGTTTTAAAGTACACCAAACAACTCTTGCTACAAATTCCAAGTGAAAAAAACAAAACAAAAACAAAAGTAGGTGACAAACATCCACAATAAAAAACGAAACGGCAATTAATAAGATTTTCTTGTAAGGCATTACATATAAATTAATGATATAAAATTTCTTGTAAAGGAAAGTATTTTTCAATACGTGTATTAAACTGCAAAAATTCGGGAATTTACTAACTAGCCAAACAACAATACAAATGGCCCATGAGATCCTAATTTTCACATCAAGCAAATATTGCGGTTAAAAAATGCATAAAAATAGTATAAATTAAAACAAAAAAAAATTAAAGAGCAGCTAGGGTTTGATGTGAAATGAATTTAGAACAAACCACTACCTGCCAAAGAACAACTGGGTTGGTGTTCTGCTCGGAACAAATCTCCTCCTCTTCCAGCCTCAGCGACGGCATCTCCGCCTGTCCACGTGGCACCCTCACCACAGCCGGCGGCGGTTTCTCCTCCTCCGAGGTGGCGGCTTCTGGTCCCATAACGCCGTCGTTTTGCTGAGGCGGAGGGGGGAGATGAAACAGGCCCTGGAACTTAGAGATTAGAGAGGCGATTGGGTTAGGGTTTTTGTTCGTATTATCATTTATCGTTGTAATTTTGGTGATTTCGAGCTTGGTTTTCTTCTCCTCCGCCATCTCTCTCTCTCTCTCTCTCTCTCTCTCTCTCTCCCCCCTATTTGTGGAGGGTCGCGGCGGACATTACAGAGTTATCTGTGAATTACAGTCCCCATAGTTTTGACAATTATTAATTTGGTCCTCAATTTTAAGGCATTTATTTCTAGTAAGTTGTTAAAAAAATAATTATAATATATTATAAAAGAATATTAAAATCAGTTTTTCCAATTTTAATTTGGAATTTTTTATTTTGATTAAAAAATATTATTACTTTATGGATAAATCGTGAATAGTGAATTTTTTCCAAAAATAAAAAATCGTAACCTATCTTATATAATTTCTGAAATAAACAAAAAAAGCAGTGATGTAAAATATTTCTTGTAACAACCTACAAATTCATTGTGAAGGGTTGAGATTTTTCAGGATAATCACCTAGCAATGCTAATATCGAAAATAAACAAAAATAACAGTGCGAGTGCATTTAATTTTGAAATTCCAATTGTGGGATGGATAATTTTCCTTCTCGACATTATGGTAACTTGTTATCTGGTGTTGTAGCTCGTCAACGCACAAAATCGTCAATATATTATGTTTGCTCACCAATATTCATTTCAGTTTACTCATACATGTAAAGCAAGATGTTACATTCTCATTTCTTTTTTCTTAATTTTATAAAATGAGAAATTAAAAATAAGAGATTCCTTCACATTGCCGCATAAATGCTCTGACAAATATATAACCTTCGGTGATTCATTGATTTGACGTTCAAATTTTTTAGAAAGCGATAGGATCCTATTTTTCTAATTTCAAATCTCTATCACAAACATGGAACAATTGATAGCAACACAAATAAACACCTGAATCCTAGTTAATACTTCCTCCCTTCTTAAATAATTGATCATATTTTTAAATCAAAATATCTAATAATAATTAAACATTTATATTTTAGATATAACAATCATAATAATATAAATTAAATTACCTATACTATTCTTTCAATTTTTAGGGATTAATGTCAAATCAATATAATAGGGGTAATTTAGGTCATTTAACACAAATGCAAACTTAAATTTAAAATTGTATAAAACTGTGTGTCAAGTCAAACCATCCAATTAATTTTGAACGGAAGGAGTACATAAAGAACCGCAAACAAGTCAATTAGTGTGTTTTTCATAATTAAAAATAGTAAATAATAGGTACTAACTCTGTATCATTTGCGAAAAATGTGATCAATTACTTCACTCGTTGAAAGTATACCAGTCAGAAGTATGATTATTCAAACTATCAGGACATATCTGTAATTTATGTTGATATTGCTTAAAGAGAGATTTTTCTTCTTTTTGAAATTAATCAAGAGTTTATACAAATTAATTATACCAAAAATTTATATAAATTAATTTTGTATGACTAATAATTAGCCACATGATCTAATTTAATAGAAAGAGAGAAGGTGCATGGAGATGCGGCTGACCGTATAAAACTAATTTGTACAAATTTTCGGTACAACTAATTTGTATGTATATCATTACTCATTAATTAAACATCCAAATCTTTTTATGTTTCATCAGTTTAGAGCCAAGGATTCTATTTATTACTTTAGTTAGTTGGGTTTTTTTTTTTTTAATCTCAAACTCAAAAAAATATCTTCTTTTATAAATTAAATAGTGTTATTTTTATTTATTTTCTGCTTATAATTAAAATATGTGACCATTCTTTAATCTCTCGTATTAGTTATCTTTTAATTCTGAATTTGAAATATAATGAAAAATAGTTTATTATCTCCTTGTGTATTTTAAGCAAATTTTGAACAATTTTTCAAAATAAATGTCAAATAGGTCTTCAAATACAGAAAAACAAAGCCAAACTCTCTTTCTGATTTCTTTAACTCATTAGCTTTTATTAAAAAAAGTCAGTATAATTGAACTTCACTACCGATGGTGAAATTTTACTGAGGAAGAATTGGACATATAGAAAATTATATTTCTAAAACTATTTAATTTAATGTCACACACATTCAAAATCATGATTTTCTGCTTTTTCCCTTCTTCTATTATTATGCTAGTTTAAATAAATATTTATTGTATTATTATATATGGTCGGTTTAATAGATTTAAGTGTCTAATTGAGAGGATTTTTAATAAAAATCTCATTTAGATCAACAAAATTTAGGGAAGGAGTTCTCAAACAACATTAAAAAAAAGTATAACAATGATGCACAATTTTAGATAATAAAAATAAAATTTAACATTTGAAATTTAAAAATTTATTCCTACATTTTTCAAAGGCCAAGTACTCAACTCGTCTACCATTGAGTTAGCTACTCGAATAAAAGGTGTTTTGAAATAATCAAAATAAAAATAAATTAAAAAAAGTTATATAATGCAATCAAAATACTGAACTAGAAGGGGAGCAAATGTTATTATCATTACAATTTGGGGAGTTTGTTTTCTTATTTATTTATTTTTGAGGGGAGAAATTTTTTTATTGAATCAGGGCCAAATAGCCTAAAGAATGGAATCTACAAAAGCCGAGAGTCAGCCAAGGCTTCCGATTATGACTGTTTATCGGTTTGGATAAACCGAAATTCGAATTGAGCCGATTTAATTCAGTTCCAATTTTTTTTGTCACGGTTCGGATTTGGGTTTTGAACCGAAATTTTTTCGATTTTTATGACTTTTCGGATTCAGATTCGGATTTTTCCAAAAAAAATTGGGTTTAAAATCGAAACATGAAATTATTAAATATTAAATTCAAAAATATAATTATTTTTGAATTTCAGCTTATAATGATGGTTCGGTTTCGGTTTACTGACGGGTTTTTAATGATGTTTCGGGTTCGGTGCGGGTTTCTCGGTTCGGGTTTGGGTTCGATTCGGTTTTTAATGAATTTTGGGTTCGGTTCGGTTCCAAACCGAAAACTAGTTCGGATTGCAGATTTTTGAATTTGATCTGAACCGAACCGATAACCAACTCTATGTTATTGCATTGAAAAACTACTTTAACATTTTGTTAGCACCCAACCTCGCAGTGAGGAGTTCGAGAGTTTGATTTCCTTATTTCTGCCTACTGCCTCTAACGTATTAATTTTTTTTTGAAAATATGTCATTATACATTCGGATGCCGTCAAATAATTTATTTATATTTTCCTATTAAAAGCAGTTCAAAATACGGGGAAAACTACTACTACACCTGTCCCTAACAAGATAAGCTTAGTTTGATTTTAATTTGTATTAAAAAATTATAATTAATGTAGGGAAGAATTGATTTTAACAATAATTTTCCTTAAATACCCTTATTAAACGAGAAAGATTTTATAGAAAATTTAAAAACAGGAAATTAACTAGAGACATTTTAATAAATTTAGTAGTTGTCTTAATTTTCTTAGAGGCAGGAAAAATAAAAAAGATTTTATCTTTTAGCGACGAATGAAATATAAAATATGAATACTGAAGCTATATTTTTTGGGTACATAAAAAGGGAGACTCTTTTGCTTGTTCTAAAGTTGGTCTACCATTTTGAACTAATTATGGTAATTAAGATAATGTAAGATACAATTAATGATTTCAGTGTAGTTTTTTTTTTTTTAATAAT
>MKEJ01068349.1:0-13781 GCA_001753735.1 Embelia ribes | reverse complement strand
GAGGAGTGTAGAGAGAGGAAGAGGTTGTTGGAGGAAGAATGGAGAGAGAAGCTGTCTGAGCAACTGCTGCCATCATCCCCCCCAGGATTACTCTCTCGCTTTGACTTCCCACCCAACTTCATCTTTGGCACTGCCACCTCTGCTTATCAGGTTGTCTACTCTAATCAATCCCCATTTGCAATTTTTTCATCTATTCTCCCTCCATCTCATTCATCATATCATAATTAATGCTATTATTACATTACAATTGTGGTTAACTTAAGTTTAAGACACACAATCACAATCACACTTCATCACTTGTTACTTATAAGCTTAAACCCTAGTAGCATTGTTTGGTTACTGCTTACAAGTTATAGTTGTTTGGCTTTTTGTTATTATCTTGACAACGTTTTTGCTTAAAAGTTTTAACTTATTTGTTGTTTTGACCTAAATAAGTTAGAAGTTTTGCGCTGGTTGTATACAATTTTTTTCTTAATCAGAAATAAGCACAGCTTTTTTTGTTTAAAAGCTGCAACCAAACGAACCCTTTCATAACATGGGCACTTTTTCTTTGCATACCGGTTTTCAAGGGTGCGTTTTACGCATATGATTGTTAGAATTCTAGATTTAACAGTTGTAGTTAGTTGTAGATGTAGTTGTTGTGTGTGGCGATGGAACTAGGACATGTGTTGGTGAACAACATATAAATTTTTTAGGGGGGCAAATGGTAACATGGGCACTTCTTTTTTCTATTTTCTACTTCAGCCATTTGAATTAAAGCAAAAATATATTTGTCCGTTATTTTTCCATTTTTTTGTATGTATTTGATAATTGTAGCTGCTCCGGGTTAATTAAGATCTCCCCCCATTCTACAAATTAAGTAAAAGTTGTATGGATCTTAAGTAGATGACATTGAAGAGATTGACAAAACTGCTAAAAAGGCATTAGATTTTACTTTAGAATCTTAAACATCCAATAAATCATGTGAACATAAGGGTTTTCCGTTATATTTTAGGTTGAAGGAGCCTCAAATGAAGGTGGTAGGGGTCCAAGTATATGGGATTCTTTCTCGCATGCTCAAGGTATGCTGTACTGTGCGTATATTATCAATCTTTCCAACACGAATACGGTTTTTATCTGTGTTCTTTTGGCTGTTATATTGAAGAATTTATGCTAATTAATTTTCTTTATCCATCAGGAAGAATATGTGATGGAAGTAACGGAGATGTTGCAGTTGATCAATATCATCGTTACAAGGTCAGTTTTAGCATTTCGACTAAAATAGTTTAATTTTGAATATTTGTGAATTTGTTTCATTACCTTGAAATCTGAAATTTAATTTGTTTTACGTTGCACGTGGGTGTTTCTTCAGGATCTTAACTATTACGCCTCAATCTTCGAAAAAGATGTCATGATATTGCCTAATTATGCTCATTAACTGTATGGGTCTGAGCTTTATTTTTCAGCTTTTTGCTTAACCAAAAATTATGCAGGAGGATGTTGACCTTTTGGCTAAATTGGGATTTGACGCTTACCGTTTTTCGATATCATGGTCTCGTATATTTCCAGGTAATTGTTTTCTTGGTGTTCAGATCTCACGTATTTAAGTGTCATTTTTTAAGATTTTATTACTTCCTATTTTTGCCAAGCAATCAGTATTTCTCTAAATTTTTCTACATGCTATATAAGATGAAGCTGGATTATTTTTCTTTTTTCTCACATCCAAGTCGATTTAAATTAGTGATCTGCTGTTTAGGTTTCATCATTACTAAACAACAGGCCAGAAAACTTCGTTGTTTCTCTGCTTTACGGCTGTCAGTTGCTTGGAAGAAGTGTCTTTTTTAAGAAACAATTGTGATAAAGAAAAAAGAAGGCAGTGAAGATGAAAAGAAAGAAATTAGTAAGTCATTAATATTGATTTTATCTGTGCCGACAGATGGTTTGGGCACAACAGTCAACGAGGAAGGGATTGCTTACTACAATAACCTTATTAATGCTTTACTTGAAAAGGGTATGTAGTAAGTTATTATTTTTTATAACCAAATAAGGGGTGACGGGGCAACCGCTTCGGAGTCCTACTCCGCTGCAAAATGTCCAGACTAAGCCCCTATTGTAGTCATTGAAAGATAAATAGATAACTGAAAGTTTTGTTTTTGTAGGCATTATACCTTTTGTAACCTTATACCACTGGGATCTTCCTTTAAATCTTTACGAGTCAATGGGAGGTTGGTTGGACAAGCAAATTGTGTAAGATCCATCCCTTATTCGGCAATCCTCACTTTTCTTTTTCATTTTCAAAACATGTAGTTGTTTGTGCTTATTTTGTTAATTATGCTATTGATACCGATATCCTTCCAACTTTTCCTTTTCATGGGTTAGCTATTGCTAAGATTTAGAAGTCATCAAAGTGAGATTGGGGATATAACTTAAGCACAAACACCAACTATGATTTTGAGAAAATTCCCCGGTTTTATAAATGATTCATTTTAGAAGCTCGGTTCTATTTACCATTGTATATTCTTTGTAGTGACAGTGCTAAGTGTTATTTTGCCAAACTTGCAGAAAATACTTCGCCATCTATGCAGAAACTTGCTTTGCCAATTTTGGAGATAGAGTGAAAAATTGGATTACTCTTAATGAACCTCTTCAAACGACGGTGAATGGGTATGTCAATGGTGACCATGCCCCGGGAAGACGTGAACATGAACTGTCAGAGCCATATGTGGTTGCACATCACCTGCTTTTGTCCCATGCTGCTGCAGTCTCCATCTACAGAACCAAATTTCAGGTACAATCTCATTACTTGTCTATGTTTCTTTCAGTTTTATGTTTTTTAATTTTTTCCATGCTAGCTATGACAGTTCATGGTCTAATTATTACAGTTAGTATCAGCTAATCTATTGTGAAATGCTTCTACTTGATACATGTGTTGGCTTTGGTTGGTTTGCCAATTTTGGCTGAATTTGTTTCTTCTTAATGACCGGTGTTAACGAACCGAAGGAAAAACAAGGAGGTCAGATAGGTATCGCGGTGGATTGTGAATGGGCGGAGGCTTTGTCAGATAGAACTGAAGATAAAGATGCTGCATCCAGACGTGTTGATTTCTTACTTGGATGGTACCACTTGATATATTCCCCTTTTCTTTCTTATTTTATTTTCGTATGGCAAGCAACTTAGTCAACTGCAAGTATTATAAGTTCCATCAATCTTTTCCAGTGGTTTCTTAATAAACAAAAGTGTCGGTTTTAATTTTTTCGAAATTAAATTCGTTCCTTGCATCTGAGAATGTAAAAATAGGGATGGTTGCCATGTGTTCTGGTAGCTATTAATCATGGTATAAGAAACAATTCTCCCTATTGAGTTTACAGTTTCCAAATGAATATTGTAAAGATAACCATGTGATTGAAGGATCTGTAGTGCATTCCCTGGAGTTACGTGACTTGGAAGTGAAAAAGATTTCATTCTTTGAAATTTGAATGGGCTTCCTGGGCTCTTTGGTTTAGTTTTTTCAGGTACATAATCAGCTAAGAAATTATTGCTTCTATGTGTGCTCATTTAGGTTGTTTAAGGTTTTCTGAGTGCTATAATGGAATGAGAAGATGCATGTGACTTCGTCATAAAGTTGGTGCAATGTGCTACGGACTTTTTGTTGGATGACTCCTTTTGTCCTAACTTTATTAGGCCTCCATATTCCAAAATTTTACTCCTATAGTACTACCTTTTATCTTCCAAATTTATTGTTTACATGATATCTCTTTGTCATGGTTACTCCATGTTCAGCCTGTCTTGAAATTGATATTGGTGGCATTTGAAGGCCTAACTTGAATTTCTATAAGTTTCATGCACGCCTCCATTGCGACGTACATCATACCCTACCCAGAACCCACAACGCATGAACTTTGTGCACTTATACACACATACACACACACATATATACATGCACAATTATTTGTGGCTCTTTCCTTTGCCCTGCGTGAAGCCTTTCACAAAGTTATTAACGGATCACTGTTTAAAATGTAGGTTCTTGAATCCTATATTCTATGGTGATTATCCGAACACCATGCGTGAAAGACTTGGAGACAATCTTCCAAAGTTTTCTCGGAATGATAAAGAGTTGCTTAAAAACTCGGTGGACTTTGTTGGGTTGAATCATTATACCTCTAGGTTTATTGCTCACTCAACAAAAGAAAAAAATTATTATTACGAGAAGGCACAAGAGCTGGATTTAATTGGTAACTCAAACCTTGCTGCTTTACTTTCGTGCTGATTTAATTTCCCAATTAACTTCCCATTTCTCTTTCTGCTGTTCTTTTTTCTTTTTGTTTTCTTTTGTTGATTTTTCAACAGCTGAATGGGACGGTGGGGAGATCGGCCAGAAGGTAAAGATATCTGTAGTCATGTCTGTCATACCTATTCATCATCGACTGTGTCCTCCCACACGAAACTGATTTCAGTTGGTTGAAAATTGTACACCTTGCAGGCGGCATCACCATGGCTTTATGTTGTTCCGTGGGGAATAAGAAAGACACTCAATCACATAGCTCTAAAATACAACAATCCCCCAATTTATATCACAGAAAATGGTAAAACCCTTGACATCTCCCTACCGACTTCAAATGGATAAGATCATATATACTTCACCATCAATGCAGTAGTTGGTGATGGGTATTTTCTTCAAGAGCAATGACAATGTAAAACAATTTCTATGCATCACACGTTGTCAACGAAACATTGGGATTGAACTAGACATTTGGTATTCAATTAGGAAGATTCAATTTATGATTAATTTTTTCATATAAAATTGCATTGTTTTAATATTTACTCGGTTAATCCATGGATAGTGATAGTGTAATCTTAATGATACTGAGTTTTATCGTTCTTGTCTTTATTTCATTTTAAAATTCGTATCTTGGGCAATCTACAGGTATGGATGACGAAGAGAATGCGACGTGCCCTCTCGATGAGATGTTAGATGACAAATTAAGAGTCCGTTACTATAAAGAGTACCTTGCTAGTGTTGCTCTAGCAATAAAGTAAGTTGCTTTGAATACATTGTCAATATTGATATTTATGCATCGTTTTCTGCTCCCTTCCATTCCTGCTTATCTTGGTTGGATTGTTCTTTGTGTACTTCTTTAGTTTAGTTTTTTTTTATTTAATGCGATTATATATAAAGCGTGAAGAAGGTTTGAAGGCCAGATGCGTGGGCTGATAATTGAGGGTTGCTGCTTTGAAACACATGCTACTTTTATGATACGCATTACTATTACGCTTGCATCCTGTATCGAAAAATGCTGAGATGTTTTCGTTGTGGTCCTGCCCTTGTGCCCCTCTACTTTTTTCAAACACGTAATTTTGGGTGTCTGCCATCCACTCCTGCGACCATGTTCTTGGATCTTATCCTTTCGTGTTCTTACCATATTTCTTTGGATATTTATAAGTGAGCAAAGTATGACCAAGTTATTTATGGTTATGCACATGAACAGAGATGGAGCAAATGTGAAAGGTTATTTTGCATGGTCGTTGCTGGACAATTTCGAGTGGGCTTGCGGCTATACAAAGCGTTTTGGGTTGATATACGTGGACTACAAGAATGGCCTCTCTCGCCACATGAAATCTTCTGCTTATTGGTTCATGCGATTCTTGAAAGGCGGGGAAGAGAAGAATGGGAAAAAGGAGTAGAAAGTATTTGCTAATCATGAAGCCGCTGTGCTGTATTAGAATTTTTTTTTCCTACGGAGTTATTATTGTTTATCAATCACTTACTCTCGTGCTTGTGAATCATGTGTTAACGTCTTCTCTGGCAAGAGAAGCTTGAAAACTACTAAATCATATACTCTTGTGAACCAAAATGAGTTGTTAGTTTTATTATTGAGTGTTTGATCATGAAAATAATTTTTATCAACTTTTCATGTTTTAGCGTCGTTAATCTCAAGCCGTGGATGAACGTTGAGGAAGTTTTTCGGGTTTGCTGTCTACTTCTGGCCACTTTTATTTTCGTTGGCTTTCGGTTTTCATTTTTAATCACGTTAAACCCGGTTAAATTTGTTAATATGGGCATATACTTGTGGCAAAAATATGAATTGTATTATTTGCTCCCTTGAGGTACTGTATGGCCATGTACTTGGTGTGGCAAAAATATCAGTTTCAAGTGAGAAATACATGATAGCAAGCGGTGCTTGCTGTAACAATTCCAAATTTTGTGATTACAATTTCAGATTGTAACAGATGTAGCATAGTGGTTGTAGAAAATCAAAATTTATCTACAAGGTTGATTGATAGTTTCAACTAAGGTTGCGTTTGTTCTCCGTAACCCCAATTGCAATAGTAATAGCCTCCGAATTTTGAATAAGTGATGATTTTGTACCGACATTTCAGAGAATGACAGATTTGATCCCCCTACAGCTTTCCTCATATAAAAAACCCTAAAATAACAGATGATATCAGCATAAAAAATTTCTACATCGGTTAATTTACCTTTAAATGAATCACATTTTGGTCACTTGTTATTTTATCATTTAAAATGAATCCACTCGTAATGAAAATTATTACGTCACTTGTTCAAAACTTGGGATCAAATCTGCTTCAATTGAAACTGTGGTAGAAACTACGAGGACCATTAATGTAATTAACTTGAATGTCTACCTGCTTTATAAAAAATATCAACTCTGTTTCACATTTTTTTTTCCAAATTTGCCATTCGTTTTGTTCATTTGTAACACAAGTCATGATACCAAAAATGAAAATTAATTATTTTTAACTTACATAGTTTTTTGTTAAGAGATAATATCTTTAAATATTTGGATGGATGATTATTACGAAAAAAAAAAATTTTAACAATTTAAAATAAAAATATCCAAAATTAATTATTTATAATTGATCACATATCTACTAAACTAAACAAAATATTAAAATATTATATTAATTCTCAAAAGCATAAATTAGTGCCATCAATTTACAGGGGTATGTCGAAATTTGTATACGATGCATACTTAAAATCTCAATAAATAATAACTACAACACATTTTTTATTAAAATGTTTGTTAAATAATTTCTCAATTTTTGTTTTTATATTAGTATGTAATATTTTGTGTGCAAATTCACGGAGTAGTCTAAAATTTTTATATAATATATACTTAAAATTTCGATAAATGATAACTACAACACTTATAGTTTTATTAAAAAAAATAGAAATAATTTATTAGTTTTTATACTTATATTAGTATATAATATTTTGTTAGATAATAAAATTATAAAACACGTGCAAGGCATGTTGGCATGGTCTAGTATATAAATAGATGACAATACTAAACAAGCCCAAAAGCAACATGCACTAGTTATAGAAATATATTCTAATATATTAAATGTGGTACAACCTAAACTAAGAAATTAGGAAATAATTTTGTAACCCTCTTATTCTTACCTAAGAACTAATACTAGAGCTCGCACATACATAAATACGTGTGTAATTTTATTAAAATAATTATAGAATATCAATTATTTAATCTCTTTTTTTAAATTTAGATTGCAAGCTAAGAGTAATTGATACAGATTTAAATGGTTTAATTTTGTTTTGTGTATTTTTTATTAATTAATGAAGAAAGTAACAAATTTGGAAAGGATTAAAATAAATGGTTATGAAAAAGACAAGAGAAGGAGAGAGAGGAGGGCACATGGGATGACAAAGTGGGTGGTGTGTATTTTATCAAAAAGTTATTGATGTAACTAATAGAATAAGGAGTGGATAATTATTTTTTTGTATAGAGATAAATTAGGCAGTAAAAAAAAATTTATAAATAATAATTGCCAAAAATAAGTTGGGTTTTAATAATAATATATATTAAAATAAGTTTGTAAAAGTATTGGTGAGAGTTTTGGATATACTTTTTAGATTGCACTAGCATTACTTTAAGTGATAAATTTTGACACGTCAGCATGATAAGTTTTTGCATCAACAAGAGGATTATAGTTCTGCAAGGTGCTGCAACAACTGCAGACCGAACCATTAAGACAAAAGCTAAAAGGCCCAAATTAAAATAATTTTTTATCTAGTTTTATACGGGCCTAACTATTTTAATATGGACTATTAATATTCTTATAAAAAGGCCGATATATATTTGCATTTAGGGATGGTAATTGAGTCAAACCTAAATTAACCCAACCCACGATCAATAAATTAAAACTCAACTAAAACCCAAAAATTTATCAAACAAAACCAAACCAAACCAAAACTAACATAACCCATAGTATTTCAAACTCAGTTCTAAACCAATTCACAATCAAAATTCGAATTACCATGGCTTTTCTCTAGCATGAAATTCGAATTTTGATTCTCACATAAATCTATACTAATATAATATGTAAACACTAAAAGTGTCGGTTTTAAATATTGAAGCCAAAATTTTAAACTCAATTATAACCCATAACATTCCGAACTCAATTCTAAACCAATCCGCAATCAAAATGAGCCTAAGTTTGACCCAAACCAATTCAACCCATGGCTTTTCTCTAGCATGAAATTCGAATTTTGTTTCTCACATAAAACTATACTAATATAATATGTAAACATTAAAATTGACGGATTTAAATGTTGAAGTCAAAATTTGAAACTCAATTCTAAACTCACAATATTTCAAACTCAATTCTAAACCAATCCACAATCAAAATGAGTCCAAGCTTGACCCAAACCAATCCAACCCATGGCTTTTCTCTAGCATGAAATTAGAATTTTGTTACTCACATAAATCTATACTAATATAATATGTAAACACTAAAATTGAAGGTTTAAAATGTTGAAGCCACCTAATTTTTTAATTGCTAAAATTATTTTTCGAATTCAAAATAATTATAATTTTAATTATTATAAAAAAAAAACTATCAAAGATAAGAGATAACTGAGCAAAATAATTATACCCCCTTTAATCCACTAACTACCTTATCCACTCACAATGCGTGTGATTTCACGGCTAGTATACATTTATACGGACACGCAAACATACATATATTACTACTATAAAGCAAATACATTTGTTTTTGCGGTTAAAATTGAAGCCAACTCCAATTTTTAAATTTCCTATTTTACCCCTTAATGATTCTTAAATTGTTTGCTTCCACTATCCAAAGTAAGGAGAAGATAGGGATTTAATATATCCTAATACCCCACGTCTGCCCTATAAGAACAAACCACTAACTCCTCTATTCCAAATTATGAGAAAGAGAGCAGCAACTATTTACACCTAACATTCAATCATTTTATAAAATTGTGCACGTACATCATTCTTTGTCTATTTTTTTTTTCCATTAGAATTGAGGGTTCTTCTATCAAAATATTTACATCAATGCAATTAGATCCTAACTCTTTTTATATTTACACATCCTAATTTCGATTTGTTCTTTTATTTTTCAGCAGAAGACATTCAGTTTATTTTCTCAATAGGTATTGTTTTCTTAACTATATGACATAGCGTGTTTGTTTTCAATTTAGATAATTTTCCCTTATAAATGTTGTTTTCTTGGTTGTGAATTGGGTAGATACAAATACTTGGCAGCGAAAGTTTACAAAAACAAAGGAATTTCAATTTTTTGGTAAATTTGATTATTTGATTAAATTGTGTAATAAATTTTGTGCTTCTAAGTTGCTAAAGTTACAAGCTATTGACGATAATGTTTCATATGTTTCCATTGTTTGTTGGACGCATTTATGAATCATGGTATCCAAGTTAAATTTTAATAGCCAAACAATGTTTTAAGCAAAAGATACTCAATTTTCATCATATTCTCTTCTTTTTTCTCATACTGATTTATTCCACTTTGATTTGATAGAAAGTTATTTTATTTTTTGAGATGTATATTTATTTATTTAATTAATAAATGTTTTTGGCAGGAAAATTATCTATACAAGAAGTTTTCTATAATCTAAAATTTAGTAAAAAAGTCTCTTTTTTCTTGCTGCTCAGCAAGTTAGAGCTTTTTGGGCACAACAAGCTTGAAGAAAAGTACATTTTTTTCTTTTTGTGGAAGTTTTTTATGTTGTGTAATATTTACAAATTTGAGATTTAGTTGTAAAATTATTATTCTTTCATAAAATTGTGCACGCATTACGTGTGCATCATTCACCAGTTTATTGTATATGTATACATATCTAAGTCCAATGTATCTTTCTATCTACATATATAATCTCCCTTTGGCCTTTAATTTTTATCACTCTTTTGTGTTATTTTTCTCAAAGAAATATATCAAGATGGTTAGTGTTGAGCATATCCGTACCATTGTCATTGGTAAGCAGTTTAATCTCTATTTTCATATACTTACATGCGTATTATATGTATGTATATTTTGTGTTATTATATGTATGCATATCACTTTTTCATAAAATATTTGCAAGTTGAACACATTGATAATAATTATTGCTGAAGATTTATGATTTTTGCACAAATATTTTGAGACAATTTATAATGTTGTAGCTCATAAATAAGGATAATTTTTTTGCCAAGATATAATTGGTGTCACTTAAAAATTTGTTATTCTCGGTACGAGACGATTTATTCACTTATCAAAATTTATATATTATATGTATGTATATTTTGTGTTATTATATGTATGCATATCACTTTTTCATAAAATATTTGCAAGTTGAACACATTGATAATAATTATTGCTGAAGATTTATGATTTTTGCACAAATATTTTGAGACAATTTATAATGTTGTAGCTCATAAATAAGGATAATTTTTTTATGTGAATAAATCATCTCGTAACGAGAATAAAATTTTTTTAAGTGACACCACTTATATTTTGGCTCAAAAAATTAGCCTCTTATACGTACGTATTTTTACTAATGGACCTTTATTAACACAACTTGCACTTTATTCATTGTAGACTACAGAAAAAGGTTATTGGAACAAGAAGTGTCGAATTCATGCCATTCTGGCTCTCTGTGGCTTCCTTCGGCAATGGTCGGACCACTTATGCGCTTCTCAAGTTCGATATATACATCTTGTTAAGTACTCCTGTTGAGTTCAGAATCATCATTACTGTTTAAATTAGCTATGTGATACAGAAGGCCCTGAAATAATTAAAGTGGTTATACTCTATCTTAATTTAAATGTTGAATTGAAAGGCAAAACGAGTAAAGTATAATTTCTGCATTAGTTTGTAATATTTTATGATATTTACCTCATTTGTGCGAGAGAGTTGACATGTATCTCGGTGAACCTTGAAAGCAGTGCGGCTACCGAGGATGGTTAAGCAAAGGTCGCATCCTCTTTCTTTGAAGTTTCTTTCACATTCCGCCTTGGGTAGTGGCCCTAAAGGATTGAGTATGATAACTTAAATAAAAATAATGTTAGGAGGAACAAAAATTCTATCTTTCATTCAAATAAAAATAATGTTAGAGATTTACAATTTGATTATCTTAATTCTTGAAGATTTACGATTTAATTATCAGACACCCTTTACAAATTCGAGCGGTTTATTAATCGTTAATTATACCTTAAAAGTGATTTAAAAAAAAAAGAAAAAAAAAGAAACCATCAAATTATAAAGATGGCTAGATTTCTCATGACCTCAAGAAAGCTTTTCTTCTGCCACCCGATAGCTATGATATAAATATGTTCAAATGGTGCAGATTTGGTTGTAGAGTCTGGAATTTGAGGAGAAATGAGCAAGATAACATGATGAAAGGTACTACCACTAATTTTCTCTCTTTTTTCTTTTACACTCAAGTATGGCACAAGAACCGCGAAAAATTGAGCGAAGGACAGTAAAATTATTCTTATTATGAGGATGTATCCCCTTTTTTCAAGAATAATTTTCGTGTCCTTTATTATTTCGGACGATGAAGTGTTTAGTCATGGTGCCGAATACAAATTTAACTGCTTCATTTTTGTGGAGTGCTTGTGTATCTCATTCGCAAAGTTTGACATTTGGCCATACGTGCGTCTGAGGTTTTAGGAAGAAGTCATTTGAAACATCAAATGAGATTCTCTGCAACTTTATGGCAGGTTTTTATCTATGATACGACTTGTGCTGAACCCACGACGAGCATAAACACATACCGGAAATTTCAGCAAGCCTTATCTTTTTGACTGCGGAGAGGTCCAACAGATTCTTGCTTTGAAGATACTGGATTAATGGAGGGAAAAGTTGCAAGTTCTTGGTGAATATTTGATGGGCTCTGTGTCAATATTCCATGGTTCTTCTGGGTCCACCGGAAAGCCTGCATTGCGGTATGCTCCTTTGTTTTTCTCTCACTATGTAAATGTCAAACCAAATGCTTGTGAATTAAGAAACCATTAGGTTGAATCAAACTACTCAACATGCCGTACATAATTTTTTATCATGGTTTGGCTCATTTTAGTAATAACCAGCACACACAAAAGATAATAGTCATGCAAAACCACAGCACTCACATATATCTCACTGCATTAAAATGTGAATACAACAGACACTTTCAAATATGTTCTCATTGATGCAGATGATAGGCAAAAATATTCTAGGTGACTAGAATGTGAGCTTTATTTGGTCAATGACCTAGCTAAATTCACCTGTAGATTGAATAAGTTGAACTGAGGTGATTTTATATAATTTAAGTTAATTTGTAACCATAAGTTGGTGGAAGTTAGGTGTTCTTGTGGCTAAATACTTTCCATTTGCAGAAGGGTTGTATATAGTGTCAGAAGGGTGGCACTGTCATCTTCTTTGGGCATGTTAGCATTCAAAAAGAGAGCCAATGTGGTTATACTTATCATCCTTTAGCCGTATGGATATGCTCAAGTGGTACCCCACGTAAAGAGTCAACGATGTAGCGTAACGGAATTCAAATGTTCGTGCGGCTATGCACATCTCAGATTGGAATAAATCGTGAAAGGGAAAAGGAAAAAGGCAACTGATTTTGGAACCTGAAAAATGGTCAAAAAGTAAGGTAAACTATTTTCTGCAATTATACTCCTATTTGTGTGGTGGGACGATGTAAATCCTATCCTTTTCTACAAGAGGGTATTTCATCTCTTATCTTTCAGGATCTCAGTTAAGTACATGGTACATGAATATAAATTCTTGTTTAGAAGATACTTATTAAATTTATAGTTACAACAATTACACAGATAGAACTTAGTCTTGATAATCGGCTTACAAGAAATTAAGCTTATTATTAGTAGTCGATGTGGGATAATGTTATCTTTAACACTCCCCCGCACGTGCAGACTGGACTCAATCAAAGTCCAACATATTATAGATAGGTCTTGCACGTGTAATTTAGTAATTAATTAATTTCAATTGCCAAACCCAAAGATCGGGTGGCTCCGATACCATGTCAAATAATATAAAGAGAATTTTTTTTATTAAGAGGTGTAATAATAAAGAGCAGGAGACCACATATCTCTTATTAATGAAGAGCAGGAGATCACATATTTCTAATTGCGACATGTGGCGACATAATTGTTTGACAAGTGGTTGCGTAGTTTTTTGATAAGTGGTCACGTAGTCTTTTGACACACGTGTCCTTAAATTTAGGAAAGAAAAACATTTTTTTTCTTTATTATCTTTACATATACACATACATATAATCAGTGTTAATAAATCTTGAAAATATTATCATAATTACTATTATCTTTTTAAAAACATTATCATAATAGAATTTTCACCAAAATCAAAATTGACCTAATAAAAATTATTTTTTCCTAAAAATACTATTATAATATGAATATACTAAAATTGAAATCATTAAACAAAGGATAAGAAAACTTTAAATAAAAGAAGCCATATAATTTTTTTTTTTGAAAAATAATATCATTAAGAATCAT
>MKEJ01068334.1:0-14774 GCA_001753735.1 Embelia ribes | reverse complement strand
TTTGTCATATTTCTCAAACTGTAATTTCGATTGAGTTGAAATGTTTCAGCTAAATAGATATTTCATTTATTTATAACTTTAATGTTTTGAGAAAAATTTAATAAAAATTGTAGAGGCGTCAAAATAGAGCCCCAAATGTTTAGGTTGCAGCAATGATAGACTGATAGTTACTCGATATTTTGGCCATATTTCTCAAACCGTAACTTCTTTTAATCTCAAACTTTAAATTTAGAAAAGTAGCTCAATTATCTACAATGTTCGTGTTTTGAGCATAATTTAATTTAAAATACAGATAGGTCAAATCTAAGGCCGAAATACTTGAATTGCACTAGATTTCTCAATTCTAACACATCAATATTGTCAATTTGATAATAAGGTTTCTAATTCTACCCGTACCTTAGGATTAGGTTGAAGTTCTCCCTCGAAAAGTGGCCGTAAAAATGAACCCTAGTTGTTTTTCGATGGATTTGCATCCAATCCTACACCAACAATAGAAGTTGAATCATAAACTTAGAATAGAATGACTTGTGATGATCAATTCACTCAAAATTCACACTTTAGATGATTTTTGACAAATTAGGGTTTTAGTACCCAAATAGAATTTGAAGAGATACTTATATGGATACGACGAGGGTGAAACAAGGAATCCGAATACGCTAACCGTTTCTCCGTCGTCCTTTTCTCCTCTCAGATCGCAAGGATTTAGGTTGTAGGTATCTTCCTTCTCTATCTTTCTCTTCCTCTCCTTCTTTTAACGTGAACGAGCTTTAATTTCATAAAGGTGGACATTATCAACTTTAATTTCACGTGTCAACGAGATACAGAAACCTAAGTATGATGAACGAACAAGAGAGAAGTTGTGGCTTATCTCAAAATACTCTCCACACTTCGGTGACCACGTTTCTAGACTTGGTTTTTGGATTAGGTCCCAGGAGCTAAATGATACGGCTCTTTTCTTCTCCCATTTTCGTGGCTTACCCTCTATCTCTCTCTCTAGTTCTGGTTTTTGGGGAAAATATAAGTCAACAAAGTGTATCTTCGCACCACTTAATCTAAGAAAAACAGTTGGATCGATTCAACTGCACTTAGATCGATCAGTTTAGCAAGTTGGATTGATCCAAATGCACTATGATCAATTGAATCCTCTGAAAATTTGTTTTTGGTCTAAACACAAAAGTTGTAGATAATTGAAATAGCTTTCTAACAAACATTTCTAGACCTTAATCGGAATTATAGTTTGGGAGATATGGCCAAAATAAAAAATAGCTATACGGAAAGCATTCAGTTCGACATAACACCGTTTTCCCCCTTTTTTACTTTACGACTCTACTCTCAAGTCCTCTAACTACTTCACGACACTCTTCTACTTCTCCACAATACATGGTACCCTATCTGAGTACTATCACTCATATGCTAAACCTCCCACGACAATACGTCTCATAATTACACTATAATATAAATGTCACCACATTTAGCCACATTCGATACTAATGCGACATACTCTCTTCACTTCTATACTTCTATAATCACCTAGATACATTGCACCATAGTATACGTGCTAACGACGTAACACACAACGCCTCAAAATCAACACAACAATACCAACGCACCGTAATCAACTCCTATGCCACATTTTTTTTACTAATGCAACATGTCAACACTAAAATAAAAAATAACATTATTTATTTAAAAATGAAAATTTTACTCAGAATTTTCAGGATCTTACATTGTTAGTTATCCTATTATTCACAAAATCATTCAAGCATTTATATAATGCCCCAAGGACAAAGGAACCAAGGCTATTTTTTGGCCTTTAGAGAGACAGATAGCTAAAATTAATTACTCCATAGCAGATTAAAGGCTAGAGACA
This sequence comes from Embelia ribes, assembly GCA_001753735.1. Lineage (NCBI taxonomy): Eukaryota > Viridiplantae > Streptophyta > Magnoliopsida > Ericales > Primulaceae > Embelia > Embelia ribes. The sequence goes on along the minus strand of MKEJ01068334.1, from coordinate 12,904 downwards.
CGAAAGGCAAATTTGCACAACCAAAATAAATAGAAAGTTACAATCTCCTGAGAGGAAGGTTTATCCTCATTTTTGTAGAAAAGGGTGATGAAGTTGCTCTAAGCAATGTTGGTTGGAATATTGATTTTAAAAGAAGGATCAATGTTGGACATGAGTGGACTACCCTCAATGCCAATAGATGGAGGCTAGTTAACTAAATGATATCGAATATGGTAGGGGTAACAAACCCACATTGGGGTAGCAGAATATTACTCAAATAAGACTAGGAGCATGTTGTTGTACTAACCAACTAGGGGTCTTAGCTAATATTGGCCTTCGAAAGGGTAATTGTATAAGTAATAACCATGGAGTCCTAAGTTGGGGTAAGATATTTGGCCATCTTATCTACCTAGTCTATCCAATCACGAGAAGAATTTATCTAAGGTCTAAAACATTGTTTTAGTTTCTCCTTCCAATTAGTTCAATGAAGATAAGATAAATGGTGGAGGATCTCACCTTCTTCCCCAATTGGGTAAACATCATCTTACCCAGCTGGAACCTCATATTTGAAATAGGTCCTAAGATGCCTGAATTGGTCCCACGAGGATCCTAGATAAATAAATTCCTAGAAGCTGCACGAGTAGCGTTATATAAAGCAGAGGGGAATCGATTAACATTATCATCTGTTCTCATGTACTTGCCAGTGGGTTGATTAGGTGTCATATTCTAGTAATTAGTGCTCGAGAAACAGAGATGGCGATTTTAGGATTTTAAAAAAAACACACACAAATCTTAGAGATTGAAAAGTTAAACAAATTGATCAAATATTTTAATTAAATGGTTCAGTTACAAAATTAAATGGTTCATTTGCCCAATTTAGGTCAAAACTAACCAAATGAGGGGGGCAGCGTTTATACCTAAAATTTCCTGAGTTAATTTTATAAAATTAATTAAAAGAATAAGTTAATTATGTAAAACCTAAATAAAGGTTTAATTGCATAAAATTCTAAATAAAGGGTTTTGTAAGTTTATAATAATAGTTGCTAATTATCTTGGATAATTGATAACCTAAGGAGGTTAATTAAATTGATAACATTAATTATTTTAAGCCAAATTTTCAATGGCTATATAATGTTGTAAGCAATTATGTAACATTATCAGAAACAGTTTTATCACATTATAAATATGTATAAATGTTATAAAAATAATAAGAAATAAATACATGTAACAACAACAGTAATGGTGGGCCAACGCGGAACACATGGCTTAACAAGGGCCAGAAAAAGTTATTGTCAGCAGAGTAGTTTTATCCCAAATTTAATAGTTGCCACTTGATCAAGCCCTTAAATAAATCAACGGTGAAAATAAATATCAACAATTAAAAAAAGTTACATGTCAAAGTTTCATGTAAAAGGGCAGGGACAGAGAGGGCCAAGACCAAATATGTTTTTTTTTTTCATACTTAGTTTATTCCTCAAGACTAGGAGTAGTTTGTGCCATAATTTAATGAAGTGATTAGCCATTCGAAGTAGGTTTGTAACTATTTCCAAAACAATTTTGTGATAAAATAATTATTTTTTTCAGCTTATTATGTCATTATTTATCAAATAAATCCTTAAAAAAAGTGTGAGAACTATAAATCTGCCTATGTGAGTTAACATAATCTTTGATTTCATAAAAAATGATAAAAATAGCATATCGAATTTTGACTAATCACATCTATATGAGAGGCATGTATGAATAAAAGATAGCTTTTCTATGAAAAATCAAAAGCCTATCGTACTAATGACTAAAGAGTAATAATGTGTCGTATGTAAATATTAGTATGTATGCATATTAATAATCATGCCGAAATAAAAAAATGAAAGTGGAAATTTTGGGAAATGAAAACTTGAAACGAGTCCTTAAAAATATAGGAAAAAGGGGAAATGTTGATATTATTATTAATTAAATATTTAATATATGAAATCTACAAGACTATTCATAAGATATATAAAAAAAAAATGTATGCAATTACAAAATTGATCACATATTTTCATGTTAAAATACTTTTAGCATAAATATATATTTTGCCATAAAAATATAATTAGAAACAAATTTTTATTTATTTTTGTTAGCTTTCTAATATAAAGGAAATTTTTTGGAAGCGAGTTTTGGCGACAAGTTTTAGATAAAACGAAGAGTTTTTGTTTAGAAATAGTTTCCGGGATTAAACCGAGTTTTTTGGTAACTATGATCCATCCTACAGATTGAGTTCTTAATAAATTGATCCGAAGATTAATTATTTCTTGCTACTCAATGAAGTTGAGTGCACATAAATTGCAAGAGTCGAACGAAAATTATCCTTAATTCCTAGTCCCAGGATATATAGCTTATGATTATCAGTTCATACAGTGATAGATTTATTCTCAAGCTAATAATTATTTTATGCACAAGCTTGGATATATAATTTTTTGTATTTTCAGTTCATACAGTATGCACAAACATGGATAGCTTAATTATCACCAAACGCTATAAATAAATAAATCTCTTTATAGCAGACACGGTTACCATTCGTAAAGAATTAATAATTAATAATACATGTTTTATGTGATCAAGGACCCTAGCTCTACATGTATATATTTTGGGCTAAATATATATTTTCCAAAGTAGACTATTAATTTAATTAGTTCTTAGAAATGCTGTGTTGCTAACCAGTAGCATCCAACTATGCCTTTTATCTCATAGATAAAAAATAAAAATCTCCATTATTGTGCAAACGCCGCCTTGCAGTCAGGAAATAATTTAATTTGTGTTCGCAACAGCGATAGATTTATTCTCAAGCTAATGGCTTTTTTTTAAATATAGTAATTTAGAGACAGAGACATGCTACTCTCTACAGACATGCATCAATGAATTTTCAATCATTTTAACATTAGTCTCCCAATAATTTACTACTCGCACAGTTAAACCATATTTATTTATTTTCATTCAAAAAAGTGAGAAAACACCGCCATTTTTTTCTGCTACAAGTCCTGAAATAGAAGTCCAAAGCCCGAAAGAGGATAGGAGATGGCGGGAGTGGATGGATGGGCATTGCCTTAAAAATGTTTAGTTACAACAGAATGGCAACATAATCGATATCCTGCGAAAAACACAAGAAACATCTTCCATCCTTTAGGCCACAAGTCGATGTCTTTCTAAGCAGATCCTTGAGTAGAATTGAGGCGCTGGACATCCACCAACTGATAAAGATCACCTCGTCGTTGCTTCTCTAGTGGAAGGTTCGTCCTGAAACCATTTCAAATTAAGAAAAGCACTTATCATGGGCATAGAAACATTCCTTATATTCAGGCTAGAATTGGGTTTCGGAATGTATGGATTATACTGGCTTATATAGCACTAGTGCTAGGTTAAAGGTCAACATTTATGCCTCAAAAGAATCATGTACAGACCCGTCGTGCGTGCATGTATTCCTTGTATATGCATATACATCCCCATGAAGATCTTATGTCAGTAGTAACAGCAAAAATTTGTTTAGCGAAACTGTCCCCAGTTATTCAGGCCTAGTTTTGGGTTGCTGTTTGCAACCTGCTTTTGTTTGCTTTTTTCTTAGAAAAAAAATGCCCGTAGTGTGTTTTATAAAATATTGAAAAACTTGCTTTTAAAAACTTCTTCTTTTTCAATGGCGCTTCTAGAAGCAATCTTAGGGGTGCTTTTAGAATTTGATTCTGATTTTTCTATCATTAATTACCAAAATAACCCCAATAATATTTTCTTCATTTCCAACACAAACCTATTTTTGTCATGTTACAATAAAAGCATCATTTTACCAACCAGCATAGTACTTATCCGAGAATTTTTAATTTTTTTTTTACCAAAACAATGGATAATATCCATTTTAAAATTAACTTTAGGAGCAACTCTAATAAATAGATTTTAAAAACACCAGCATTCCCAAACTAAGCTTAAGTTCAATCTGAAAGTGAAAGCATATAACAGGCATTGTGTTCACAAGTTATACCCACGAACCATCAAATCCAATCGCATTCAATATTGGAAATGATAACCACCAAGTTGGTGAAAAGAAGTTTTCCATTATTTTTCTCGATGCAGAAAAGTATAATGAAGTGAGAACAGAAAAATAGAAAGATGGAAAATAAAATCACCTCCTGAGCTCTATCATAGAATAGTCAATCTCCGATACCAAAATGGCCTCTTCATGTTCTGTAGTGGCCAAAACTTCTCCGAACTGTGACATTTATTTCACTTATTATAAGTATTTAAAAATATTTAGAGAACATATTGAAGTGTTAATACTACAACCGGTCATAACTTTAAGCAATTCAATCACCAAAAAAACAATGTAATCAAACATCCATTTTGTCCACAATGGGCATACATTCTCTAAGGGATGGATACAGATATATTGAAAAACAATGTAGAAAACTAAAATTCACTTACAGGTCCGACAAGAGTGGAGTGGCCCCAAGCAACATAACCAGCACCAGCATCGCGAGCAGGTGAACAGGTTGCTACATATAACTGTCACCAAGATAAATTTTGTGTGCAGGTACTACATGACCAACAGCAAAAAGGCATGTGGAAATTTGATACACCAACCCCCCCGGTCCTTTTTTCTTTTTCTTTTTATGCTGATAAGCACGAAACTAATTGCATAAAGCCAACCCGTTTCATGAATGTACATGGCCTTTAATTCATATTATTGTATGATAAACATAAAAAATTATGGCTATCACAAGTTTGTGATGAATTATTTGACTCCTAAAGATAAGAATGTTTATCTGCACAAAGTGCATTTCCAAAAATCAAGATAGTTTTGTCTGTTTTAGTAAGCAAGGAAAGAACCTAAGAAACAGCTCGGAACTGGGGAGTTCAAGAACAATATGTGCCACCTCACCGAGAGAAGACCCAGCAAAGAAATAAAAATAGAGAAAGTGGTGGGACGTTTATACACAGCTGATTATTTGTCCACGTGAACAAAAAATAACTCTTATGAATCGTAGGGAAACCAGGCATGGATGATAGCATGCACAGAAAAGATCATGAAAACAGCACTAATAAAGTTCAACTAAAAATATGCCCAGGCAATGAAATTGTCAAAATTTAGACAAATGCAATATCAAATATAAGCAAACAGTACCTGATTATCAGCAGCCCTGCATACCAAAGAGAAAGCACCCATCAGCTAGGACGCAACAAGAGGGGGAAAAACAGAGAGTAATTTGCATAGGTCACATGGCAATATTTGATGTGGCAAAGTTTTAGGTTCATTTCCAACTATGCACCATATTTAAATAGCGTAAAAAGTATTTAATTGTAAATACAGAGTATAATGGTGTTGAACAAAAACAAACTAAGACCCATAGGGGTTGTTCTCGGATAGTTGTTCTACTTTTTTACTCGGAAATTGTAGCATGTAGTGTTTGGTAAAAGTTAGAACACCTACTTTAAAAAATCAGCTTCTACTTTTTCTAGGGGTGCTTTTAAAAGTTGATTCTTCTTTTCCTAGCCTTAATAACCAGAATAACTTTAAAATACTTATTAAATTCCCTATCCGTTTCTATTTTTTTATTTTCAGTTAACCAAACACCAAACTATTTCTCAAAGCAGCATTTAAAATTTATTTATCAAACATGAGGATCACTTTTACAATCATCAACTTTTAAAAGTAGATTTGATAGACGGATTTTGAAAATCAATAGTATTACCAAATTAGGTCTAAGTATATTATTTCTTTTTCCAATTTTATGGATTACACATCAAAATGCAGTAACTCATTGTAGGCCAGCAAGTACGTATTAATAAATAATTTACATGATACCAGTTATTAAATTTGCTAATTAAATTTAAAAACAAAACATAATCACAGAACAAGGAAGAAATCAGCAACCTTTAAAATATATATGCATCAAAGGGATGTATACATTGATAAAATGAACATCTGATTAAGTATGCCCTAACTTTTACAAAGTTTAAACTTAAACTGGTTATGGCATACCCTTGTAGGGAAATTATTTAAATCCTAAATCATCCCACACCTTATAAGTTATCAAACCAATATTATTTGGATGCGGTAATGATCATAGATCCCCAAAACAAAAATAGGCACAGAGCCAGCAAGAAATCAGCAGCTTAACAACTATAAATGCATCAGAGAGATGTATGAATTGATGAAATGAGAATCTGATTAAGTATGTCTTAACTTTTAAAAAGTTGAAACTTAAACTGGATATTGGGTACCCTCAGAGTAATTATTTAAATCCTAAACCCATTCCACAACTTAAAAGATGTTTTTTTTAAATCCATAATTTGCAGTTTATCATAAACTCAAACCAATATTGTTTGGGTGGGGTAATGGTTATCCATCCGTAAGAGGGACTGGACTAAGAGGGAGAAGGAGCTCTCAAGTTTCAGATTCGTTAGGTTGACAAAAAGAAACAATCAACCTTAATTTCATATTACATTTATGACTTGAAACCCAAAATCACTCAATGGGTATTTTAGAAACAAAAGCTAGAAAAATGGGAAAGCTCAAACAAACAGGCCCATCCACGTATCAATTACATAGTTTTAACTTTTACCTAGCCCTTTGCAACAACTCCCAATGCAACGGCCCTGTTGTCATGTTAAAAGCCCCAGGATAGCAGATCAAGTGAGCACCTAAAAGCATGACAAGTAACACAGTTAAAATTTAGCAAGTCCCCAAAAGCATGACGACAAGATAAAATAATATGTAGTATGATAGAACCTAATAATCAATTAACACAATATGTAACTCTACTTGACTTCAAGAATCTTTATGAATAATCATAAACGAAAGATTGGGAGATAAATTGTGCATTGCAAGTCATAATGCCCAACGTAAATATTATATGTAAAAAGCATATACTGCAGTAAAAACTCTAATGCATATTACCTAAACTTATTTCAAGAAAAACTACAAGAGTACTTGAAAGCAATTGTTCATCTACATAACCATGAAATCACGCTGAACGCATAACTTAGTTGAGGTACATTGATGGGCAAGAAAAAAGTCAGAAAACAGTAGTGCTCGTATCTTATATCAGAATAAATTCATAATATCAGTCAGTTGGATAGCTAAAATCATAAGATATGTGCAATCTAATACAATAAAAGAAACATTTGGAAATTGTAGTCATCCCACAGCAAATGAGGTGAAAGTTCCGTAGTTCAAAAAGTCAGCGGCTTTCTTTAATTTCTCAATGCTAACATTAAAATAAAGCATGGTATCGGAGAAAATTAAAATGACAATGTAAGTTTTACAACAATTTTGAGTTGTTAACCAAAATAACAAAAAAGTGCAAGCACTCGATATTAAGCACCATTGCAACCATATACTTTTTCAGAAAAAACAAACCTCTTGCCGCATATAACATTGCCAGTTCCTGAAACCGAATGTCATAGCAGATGCCAACACCAATACGGCCGACTTCTGCAAAATCAACTTGGCTGTTATATAACCATGCTTCTAAAATACACTTTGTTCGAGTAACAAAAACAGCAGGATACTTCATGCAAAGGCAAAAAATAGATAATCATAAAAGATTGTTTAAGAATTAATTTCTTTCTTTTTTATTAACAAACGAGAGGCATGAAAGCTACATTGGTCAAACTTGAACCTCCATAAGAAAGCGTGAAAGGTAATGCCAAAGGAATGGTGCAATGTTAAGACAAAATTCCATAGCAGCATAGCCTATGCTATCTGGGTAAATAGTTTCAACTTCGGAAATGCTCCACGTGTCACGCTTATTCTTAATATCACGCGAGGCACTTGGATCCTAATAACTTCCATGGTATAAAATTTAACCAAAAGCAAGTAATTAAAAACTTTATACTTCAAAACAAAATATAAGCTTTAAGCAAATATATATGGACAATTCCTCATAATATATGTATATATATGAACTATTAAACCGTCATCGACATAATCTTGGATTCATGTCAGCCCCAAATTAAGCTAACTCCCCATTTGGCGTTGCCAGAGTGAACCAATTGTGCTGAGGCCAAAAACAAGAAAAGAAGGGGTTTACAGAGTGAACAATGAGAATAACAACAAAGAGACAAAAACCTGTATCCACAACGGTGGGTGTTTCCCCAGCAGTAAGAGTCTTTGATTCTTGAAAGCTAATCTTCCCTGGAATATCAATATCGAAAAGGTGTATCTGCAATGAAATATAACAATTCAAAAGTTAAAAACCCCTGAACAGATAATGCAAATAGCAAACTTCAAATCAGTTTAGGACTAAAAACACAGAGTTTGTTTCACATGATTCAACATCAGAGAAAAATGGTAAAACCCACAAATAGAATTTATGCAGATAGATGATGATGACTCTCAATGCATAAGTTAATTTAGAACAATACTATAGGCTAATATTGTGTGCTATATTTGTAGGAACTAGCTATGTAACCAAACCAGTCAAACTGACTTCCCCATGTAATGACTCGAGTCAGATAAGACCAGATGAGAATAAAGGTAATGGAATAAAATAGAGCCCTTACCCTTGAAAAAAGAGCGACACTTCAGAGCAACAAAAACAGTAACAATTTTTCAATATCTTGAATCAAAAAGGTTCCCATAACCATCGCAAATACGCAATTTAGTACCCCCAATGTTTTCATTCTGTCAGTGTTTGGATGGAATCAGTTGTCGGGGTGTCAATTTGCATACTTGTAAATTGGTTGGCTAACCTATTAGTTCACATATATATACTCATTTTGGGCTACAAATTAAGAGTAGACTAGGGTACTAAAAATGATTTTTCCACAATACTAGTTAAAAGTACTGTTTACAGTGTTAGGCTTTCGGAATACCAATTAAAAGACAGCCTTATATTCTTGTAAGATTCTGTGCTTATGAAGTTCCAAACCTAATATAGCCCCTATTCTTGTAAATTATGTCCTTATAAAGATCCCAACCTAATATCAATTTCAAGGGATCAATTCTAATCCAAAAAAAATTATAAGAGGCACTAAAAATTTGATTGTGTAGATACCTTCCGATGTTTTGCTTTAAGCTCCCCATCACTATCAAAGATACAACAGGAATTATACAACTTATCCCCACAACGCTCTGGTATAGAACCACCAACAATAGTGATTTTCAGAAGTCGAGCAACTTCAGACAACATAGTCGTTGAAGGAGATGCCTCCCCACCCGCCTCAATGTCCTCGGCATAAACTGGAAAGCTATCGTTTGAATATGGACTGTTCCATATCTCCTGTGATGAGAAGATTGACAATATCAATAATGCCACGATTCCGTTGAATGGAATAATGTTAAATGAGTCTTATAGCTAGCAAACTTAATGGACAAGACGTGCAGCTCATACAATAATAATCGAAAATATTCACCACTATTTTCTGGGCTAAACACTCAATTTGTATTCAAATATAATGGAATGTCCACTTTATATATAGAATTGGCAAATCACCAACAAATGCATAACCTTGGAAACAGCACCAAATTTTTTTGACAGTTTGGCAAAACAAGTTATTGTGTTATACATATAACTAGAATCTTTTTTCCAAAAAGTAACCAGGGTTGTAGGTCTCAATCTCATAGCGGGCTACTATTGCGACTCGCCAAAAGAATGGAATAAGAATTGGAAAAAAAAAAAAAGAGCAACATATTGGTATTTATGGAAGTACATGCTTTTGTTGCTGACTCATTTCTGTCTCACAAGCAAATCAATCCATGTGATTTTAGCATTTAGTCCTCCTGTTGGTAAAAAACAGGAAATATCCAATAGCGTAAAGAAACAACCTATTGATGCCTCTACCTTTTAAAGAAAACAATGCCCAGCTTTCATGGAATTTTCCTCACAGTAAGCACATACCCATTCACATATAATTAACAAAAATGCTTACAGGCAAGAGAACAAGTTTAGCGCCCCTTTTTGCAGCATCTTCAATGGCTTGACGAGCATGAGCAATATTCCTCTCCTTGTCCGCAGTCACGGACAATTGGCACAGTCCTATATTAAACTGAAAACCATTTTACACGTAAAGTAACCAAGCAAAAATAAATATAATAAAACATATATATATACTGATATAAATGTACATATACGTAAGCATTTATAGAAGGAAAAATATTATATAATGAACAACAAATTTGCATAGTTGGAAAATGTGAAGGAGCCAACTTCAAATACTCTAATAATTATGGTATAAAAACAGGGTGGCAAAATTCGTCATTGTACTCTCATAGTCTAATTAAAATCCTCAACCAGATTCCTTGAATTCCTGACTTTGTTCTTAGGATGATGGGGTGAAAGTCTCCCCTATGTTGGGTCCACTGATTCATCACTTGAAGAAGTAACAGAAAATAAATTTCCCCGTCTAATAATGTCTGACTAGTCATTGTTTCCTCATACTTTAACTGATAAATTCCATTTTCAAGCATAGATATAAAGCTAAAACATGCGATACAATAAAGGAAAAACGATGTGAAATGTGAGTGCAATATTCTTAATTTCCAAAAGGCTCAAAACAACCCGTTCAGATACATTCTTTAACGGAAATTTTTATACAAGATGAATATACATGCTTGCAGATTAATAAAAACTGTGAAAAAATAAAAAATACATATATATGCAGAAAATTCTCAATTAACTTTTCAGTTAAATTTTGTTATTCCTTAAAATATACTAAACATTCTAATTAAATTATATGTTTTAAATTTTAAAATATATCTACATTGAAAATCTATTCTTTTTAGTAACTAAACAAAAACAAAATAGTTGATAATCAAATGTTTCACCACACCGAGTACTGGTGAATAGAAAATTGTTCCAAATGAAAAACCAACTCAACAACATAAAAGAAAACACAACTTCAAATAACGAGCAATTAAAGTACAAACAATTCAATAATATGAAGAAGAATTACATGAATGCATATGTAACTGACGAGGGGAAGGGAAGTAACGGATTGATCCTCTCAATTTCCAGAAAACTTAGGAATGTTCCCAAATAAATCATTACACCAGGAAAATACAAAGATTTACATAGGATGAAAAACAACTCATGAGGATGCAAAAATAATAATAATAATTGAACGGAAAATTATACAAAGATTACGGATGAAAATTTGTGAATCCTAAAACATGCTTGCAGATACATTCTTTAATGGCAATTTTTATACAAGATGAATATACATGCTTGCAGATTAATAAAAACTGTGAAAAAATAAAATATATATATATATATGCAGAAAATTCTCAATTACTTTTTCAGTTAAATTTTGTTATTCCTTAAAATATACTAAACATTATGATTAAATTATATGTTTTAAATTTTAAAATATATCTACATTGAAAATCTATTTTTTTAGTAACTAAACAAAAATAAAATAGTTGATAATCTAATGTTTCACCACACCGAGTACTGGTGAATAGAAAATTGTTCCAAATGAAAAACCAACTCAACAACATAAAAGAAAACGCAACAAATAACGAGCAATTAAAGTACAAACAATTCAATGATATGAAGAAGAATTACATGATTGCATAAGTAACTGATGGGGGAAGGGAAGTAACGGATTGATCCTCTCAATTTCCAGAAAACTTAGGAATGTTCCCAAATAAATCTTTACACCAGGAAAATACAAAGATTTACATAGGATGAAAAACAACTCATGAGGATGCAAAAATAATAATAATAATTGAACGGAAAATTATACAAGGATTACGGATGAAAATCTGTGAATCCTAAAACATGTATTACACATTCTTGATAAGTTTTCTATGTAAAACAATTTATCAAAGTCCATTTCTAAAGTTTCACTACATGTTAACTTCGACTGAAAAATAACGAAGGTCTGACTTTGAGTAGAAATCTGTTCTCAATATAAAGATTGATGACAAATTCAAGAACACAAAAACAATAGGGTAAAATGCTATGGGTACAGAAAATCATTACAAAATGGGCAAACACCATGGTTACATCCAGTGCTTTGATCTTTTTCTAAAGAATACGATCAACGCACCTACCATAATCATCCAATCCATAAATCTCAATAAAATGGGGTAGGCTAAAAGAACCAAAACAAGATATCAAGTCAGTTCATTAAAGTGAATTTTTGACACCACTTGTCCCTATCCAAGCAACATGCTGACCTATTTGCATTCTTAAATGTCTACCTCCACATTTCCTTTATATTCTCACATTAATATTCTTACACTTTGTAAATGGAGCACTCAGTTCTCTTTCTTATATACCCAAACCACCTTAGATGATTCTCTTTCATCCCAGCCTCAGCCGCATCCGTTTTTGATAAATTTGTGAAAGTCCATTAATGAAGTCTCACTACAATTTAGATTTCATTGAAAAAATGAGGAAACACTGATGACTTGTGAGTAGAATAATTTTTTTGTAAATCGGCAATCCCACTAATACTCCAAACTAATCGCTACACCAAATTTTAGGGACCCTCTCAATCCCTTTGGGATTTGCTAGATTGTTCCCTCTGAACCAGGGAATGTTCATCCCTAATTCTATTTTGGTGTGGAGACCCATGAGTGCACAGTTAGTAAGTCTGAGAATATTGATGTGGGAACATAAATGAAAGGCAAAGGTAGACCTCAAAAAAATGGAAGCAAGTAACGCATAGGGATACGAGGATTACATTACATAAATATATGAGCAAGTTCACGTAACCACCTAACATGACACTTATTTTGGCTCAATGTAGCTGACCCCAACTTATCAGGATTTTAAGGCAGCCTTGGATGACATTATGATCAATGCATCATTCTCTATATCACATCCGCTATATTAAAGTTTGAGGGATAGGAATTTAAATTTAGGGCTTTAAAATAGATACTCTACATCAGACAATGGCGGAAATTTTTGCAAATTAATCATATAAAAATTTTGAAAATTTCGCAAATACAAAT
>MKEJ01068302.1:0-13029 GCA_001753735.1 Embelia ribes | reverse complement strand
TTTATGAAATCGAGAACATTTGTATACCTTCCGATATCATTTCATTTGACAAGCAAATAACTTGTAGTATTATATCCGTAAACAGATAGGTTTACGATATTGTTGTGTGTATATATTTTTCAGTATTGGCATTGGTCTTCGTCTTTCAATTCTAGATTAGCTTATATTTATTGTACTGATGTAAAATGCTGTAGACTGTGAGTAGTATCGTCCTGCAATGTCTATTAGATGCGTTGATGAGCTGACATTAGAAATGTGTTTTCATTTATTTTTTAGTCTATAAAATTTTTCTTCCTTTTTATTTTAAAAAAGGGAAACATATAACACTTGTATCCCCATGTTTCTTGAGATTCGGGTTGTGATAATATACAAATTTCTAGATACTTCTGTGACTTGCGACACTAGTTGTACTCTTGAGAATTAATATAATATTTAAATATTTTGTTAAGTTTGGTAAATATGTAAGCAATTGTAAATTATAATTCCTTAAATTGTGATAGTTTTATATTAAATTGCTTAAGTTTTATTTTTGTGATACTTGTTTATCCAAATTTTTAAAGATACAATATTATCTCTTAACAAAAGAAATGAAAATTAAAAATAATTAATTTGTCATTTTGTGTATAATGACTTTGGTTAAAAAAAATGAAGGCAAAACTTAGAAGAAAAAATTTATGAAATACTTTGTGGAGTTAATATTTTTTATAGAGTTGTTAGATATATGTTTATTTAATAAATGGTCCAACAATATAAGAAATGAATATTTATTCTTTTTCAAATAAGAAATATGCGACTTTTAGTTAGTTTAACCATATTTCTATTATTATTATTATGAAAGCTCAAAAAATATTAAAGTATTATAGAATGAGTACAAAGGGCACGGTTATTAAAATATATAGCACTGTTGGAAGTGGCATTACTCTCATTTTCTATGACAAATGGTAGAAACTTTAAAATACCATAATATATGATAATAGTTCAAAGGTATAATAGATTTACTACCACTATTCATCGCTAGCATTTGGTCGCACATTTTGCTTTGGTCATTTCTATAAAATTTTCTTCATATTAAAATATAAATAACGTATACCCGCATAAATGGTCCTGAAAATCTCAATCCCGTACAAATAAACCACATATTAGCAACTTAATATGATTTTAATAATTTAAAACGTCTTCGCATCAACAATAAAGAACAATTATATGAAATATCCAAAACTTGGGGACTAGTGTGGGGCATAATAAAATTTATGTTGAAACCATGGGACTGTTAGTGTTATTAAGTCATGCTTTAGCAATCAGCTACTTGACGTTAACTACGCAGGCCGAGAAAGTATCCGCTACATCTCACCGTGTTAGAATGGTAGCGGGAAACTTACCTGCTTGCTGACGTGGAATAATTTAATTGGTTCTCAGCTCGATTAGAGCACACATGAGGTCTTTGGTCTTTGTGGAGTTTTTACAATAATAATAAAGTGAATTGGGAAACTATTTGCTAAAATAAGTTGGTATCAAAATAATTACTAAATTAAGGTTGTTCTAACTATTGTAGTTTGAAAGTTTTTGAAAGGTAAATAGTCGCAATTTCAAATTGCGACTTTTGCACTTGCAAAATAATGGAGTTTGGAAAAGTATGTTTTTTTTGTTATCTTTGATATGAAAAGTGAAATTTCAAATCGCAACTTTTTTCTATACATACAAAAAAGTGGAGCTTAGAACTATTTTTTTTTATTAAGTTTGATATATATTTTTTTAAAATGGCATTAATTTGGTAAACATATTTTGGAACTATATTATTTGAGTTAAAACCTCTACATTTGCACGTGAACCTAACGTCGATACTGTTTCTAATAAAGAAATTTTTTTGTTTTTCCAAGTATCGAAAATTTGCCATCGAGAAATTCTTACTAGTAGAAAACTGACCTTGAAAATAAATATTTTTAATCCTTGGTTCTAATAGTAATAGTATTGTTTATATTGTTAACTTTGTAGTAGAATATATTATTTACTGTTTGGGTATTTATAATATCTTTGCTTCTCATCTTAGCCGAGTTCTTTTATTTTTCATTTTTGGTACCACATCCGCTATCAACTACTAGTTATGATAACCTCACAGTTAAATTATTAGTAGGCTCAAATGCATACTTGATTTGACACTCTCATATTAGTATTGTAAATGTTGGATTATTTTAAAAATTGACCAAGCAATGATAAATCAAAGTAATTATATATCATAATTATTAGATCAAATTTAAAATTGATTATATATATATATATATTCAAGGCCTCAAAATAAAATATATTAGAGTCTCCTACATAGGGTGTCCACGTATAGAGCTCTTTACGAGTAGCTCTAGCTCGATCCAAGTGTTGTTCTGCTTGAGCTCAAATCGAGTACTAAACAAGTCATTTTCAAGTAGGATTTTATGCTTAATTCGTGTTCCACTTGCGTTCGAGTATTAATACACTTGAGTCGTTTGAACTTGGGAGTAGCTTGAGTAATATATAAAGATAAATAAATTTATATTTATATTAATATATACATATAAATATATAGATAAATAGGTGTATTATTTATCAATACAAAGAAAAAAATAATTTCCAAATCGAATTCAAATCAAGCTCGAATCTTTATGTTATTGGCCATGAACTAGATCAAAATCATGCTCAACAAGTCCATAATAAATCATTTCACTTTTTTCATTGGGTTTGGGTAGAGACCAAAGGTCTTGAGCGACTGATCGATAGAATAACTCAAAAGATAAAAAAAATATTGTTAATTTGTTCATATGCTCATTCAAGGTTGGAAATACATCCGCTGAGTCGAATTAGAATTAAACAGTAGTCGATCTCAAATCTTCATATTAACACCTGATTCAAATTCAAGATTGGAGTTAGAATTAAGTGCAAGTTGAGCTCGAGTTTAAACAATAATAATTTGAGTGGAGTCGAGTTCACATGTTAGGGAAATATGAAGTGGTTTGTAGGGGACCCTAACCTCTAAAGTCCTGAACTCAGCCGCTATAAAATGGCAACTTTAAGGAAAGAGAGAAGCAGACACGCATATCTACACGTACTTCATTTCCAGAGAGAGAGAGAGAGAGAGAGTGCGCACAGCACAGTACTTTCAAAACCCTAGAACACGATTTACTCGATTTTCTTTATCTTCCGACGGTTTTTATCCTCAGATCTTAACTTGCTATCTTCAATCGTTGTTTCCATTTCGTATTTTTCTGTTTTTGGAAACAAAGAGGTACATGCTGCTCGTCTCTGGTTAAATGGAGAGAGATATTAGCTATTTAGGTCCATTGATGATAATTTGATACATGTTTATCTTTTCAAGTTCGTGCTTTAGTAGCGGGACGGTTAACTTAATTTGGGATTTTTAGGGCTCATTGATGGTAAATTGATATATGTTTGTCGTTTCGGTTTGCCTTCATGCTTTATAAGCTGGGAGAAATTGACATGTTTGGGAATTTTAGCTTAATTTGGGTTTTTTAGGGCGCGCAGCTGTTGTTACATGTGTATTTTGTGCTGAAATTTGTGGAACTAGCTGTAAAGTTGTGTGATTTGTGGTGCAATTTGGAAAAAAAGTTGTTTTAAGAACTGGGAAAGTTTGTTTCTGGAATTTTGAAATTGGGTGTGAAGGGAATTCATACATTTTTCTGGCCGATACTGTTGTGAGATTGGAAGTCGGACTTGTTCGTGTGAAGGAAGGGTTTTATTTTTATTTATCCGTGGTTCTTACAATTTATTTGCACTGGAGAGATTAGGGATACCCGGACAAGGCGGCATGTCGTCCTTGAGTCGGGAGTTGGTTTTCTTGATTACTCAGTTCCTCGACGAGGAGAAGTTCAAGGAAACTGTGCATAAGTAAGTTTCTTTATATGTTATGTTACTTTTTATGGAGCTTCTATTGTACTCGTGTACGTTATCATGAAGGTTTGTTCAGTGACAACCTTTGAACTCAAGCTTTTCTCCTGAAAAGGAGCGTGCATTTGGCTGCTCAACTTTAAGTTGAGTTTTTGAGGTTGCATTTGGCTGCTCAGCTTTATGCTGAGTTTTCTTACAGTTTTGACCTAAAAAGCTAGAAATTTGAAGTTGGACGTGTTTTATTATTAATCTTAAAAAAGAAGCTAGCTTTTTTGCTTACAAGTTGCAACAAAACAAACCCTTAGCGAACTCAGGATGAATGTTCCCGTCTTTATGGTACCGGTAAAACCACAGGTTTAGCTAGAGTAATTAGCCCCATGTGGACCCCATGCTGAATCACTGGTTTGAATATCAATGAATCAACTCAAATCACATAATCTACATCGATACCAGCACAGCTGTTGCATTGCGTGATGGCTACTTCGTAGTCCAAATACTCGCAGCTTGGTTATGAATGAAAACTTAGCCTAATTGATGTATTTTTTATTTTTTAAGAACTGGAACATTTTGCTTTTCCAGCTTCTATGTGATAATTCCCCTGTGACTCAATGTTGGAGGGGAGAAAAAAGAATGCTTAGCTGCTGGGTACTTTAAATGAATGTATTCCATCATGGCATTTCCAGAGATTCAAGTACACTGCAAATACACATTTCTGGAGTTTTAAATATCGTGGATTTATTATCATTATGCAGAAAATATGAAAAGGATGTACACAAGTTCTAAGGTTACAAGTTATTTGTTTTTAAAAATTAAAATAAGCATCCCTGAGGTGTTTATCGCATTCCATGCTCTAAAATTTTTATATATTCCCTGAGGTTTTTATGTCCTCTCTTGGGCGTCATTAGAGCTTAAACTAATAGACTGGTTATTCCATTGAGTGAGGCCTTCATATATTGACATCAGGATGATTGTGAGTTTTGCTTTATTTACTCATCTCGGCATCAAAACATGAGCCATCTTATAGGGTATTACGAGGGAGAAAATGCTTTGGTGCACAAATGCAGGCCTTATTTGAAACTTTGTATATGCATCCAGGTTGGAGCAAGAGTCTGGGTTTTTCTTCAATATGAAGTACTTTGAGGATCAAGTCCAGGCAGGTGAATGGGATGAAGTTGAGCGCTATTTATGTGGCTTCACGAAGGTTGACGACAACCGTTACTCGATGAAGATATTCTTTGAAATACGTAAACAGAAGTACTTGGAAGCTCTTGATCGGTGGGTATTATTTCAATACATGTTTCATTTCTGTTGTGCCTCGGGTGTGTTAATCATTAATATTTAAGTCATTGCAGGAATGATAGAGCTAAGGCTGTAGAGATTCTTGTGAAAGATCTGAAGGTATTTTCTTCTTTCAATGAAGAACTTTTTAAAGAGATTACCCAGCTGCTCACTCTTGATAACTTTAGGTATCATTCCTAACCATTCTCTTTCTATTTTCTTTTTGGGCACCTGACCATTCTCTGTTAATGTGGTTTGATTTAGCATGATACCTTTTTCATTTACATTTTGTTCTGTTATCAGGCAGAATGAGCAACTTTCAAAGTACGGAGACACAAAGTCTGCACGAAGTATTATGCTAGTTGAACTTAAGAAGCTTATAGAGGCCAATCCTTTATTCCGTGACAAGCTTGCATTTCCCGGTTTCAAAGCTTCACGATTGCGAACATTAATAAATCAGAGGTTGTAGTTTACTTATTTTTTATGTTTTTCCCTTATGCAGTTCAATTTTCTTTCACGTGTCTTGCTACTTATCGGTTGTTTTCATTGTCGGTCGGGAAGGTTGTCATTAGAATTTCGTTTTCTTTTTTATTTTCCAGTCTTAACTGGCAGCATCAACTTTGCAAGAATCCTCGTCCAAATCCTGATATAAAAACACTTTTTACTGATCACTCTTGTGCCCTTAGTAATGGAACCCGTGCTCCTCCTCCTGCAAATAGCCCTCTTGGTGGGCCTGTTCCAAAACCTGGGGTTTTTCCTCCTCTTGGAGCCCATGGTGTAAGTAAAACTTAGCTTAATGTATTGGAACATAGACTAGAATTTCACTTGGCTAATTATTTTTAATCTGCAGCCATTTCAGCCAGTTGTTGCTCCCTCTGGTAATGCCATGGCGGGGTGGATGTCCAACACGAACCCATCAATGCCTCATCCAGTTGTTGCGGCGGGTCCCTCTGGTCTTGTGCAGCCTCCAGGTGCAGATTCATCCGCAATAACTTTAACTGTTTTGGTGTTGCTTCCCCTTTTGTGCTTGTGATTTTCGAAACATGGGGGAAACTGTGCTATTTTGCCGTATATCATTCTTATATCACATCCAGTACATAATTTGTACAATGAGAAGCAATATCAAACTTCACCTTTCCGTCTTATTAAACACCAGTCATGATGGATTGACATGCCTGTTCAGTCCTTTGTAACCAAATCTCTCTTGTTCTGATATTTACAGCTGCATTCCTTAAACACCCAAGAACTCCAGGACCTCCTGGAATGGATTATACCGCAGACTCAGAGCATCATCTGATGAAACGCATGAGAGCTGGCCTATCTGACGAGGTGCGGAAAAAATACAAAATGAAAGAAAATGTGTTTAGTTACTTATTGCTTTAACATGCACGCATTTGCTTTAATCCTGCTCACTTTTTACAGACATTTTAACATGTTATCTAGGTGTCCTTTTCTGGTGTGGCACATCCTCCCACCAGTTATTCACCAGATGATCTTCCAAAGACTGTTGTGAGGAACCTTAGCCAAGGATCTAATGTTACGAGCATGGACTTTCATCCACAACAGCAGACAGTCCTCCTAGGTAAGATTTTGAGTGATCAATTTAGTGTTCCTTCTTGCTACATTCTTTGGAGATAAATCCATTATCTCGATGCAACCTACAGTATTGGCTGTAAGACTTAATTCTTATAATGGGTGTGCCGTTGGCTTGCAGTGGGGACTAATTTCGGTGACATTAGTATCTGGGAAGTTGGTTCTCGAGATAGGTTAGTTCATAAACCCTTTAAGGTTTGGGACATCTCAACTTGTTCGATGCCATTTCAGGTAACAAGTTAGTTCATGTTAGCTACTAACGAAACTTAAAACACCCAATTTTGAATATCATACTATTAGTTGTGTAATATTATCTTCTACAGACAACTTTGATAAAAGATGCCATAATATCCGTCAATCGGTGCATTTGGGGCTCTGATGGATCTATCCTTGGTATATTTTTCCACACGCTTTTTGGCGGAAGAAACATTTTTTTATTCTTTTTTTTTTTTAAAGTTAATTATCTTTTTTAATGCCACTAATCATCTTTTATTCTGCTTTCATAGGCATTGCTTTTTCAAAACACATTGTTCAGATATACGCATATAATCCTGCTGGAGAATTGAGACAACATCTAGAAGTAAGCTCTTTTATGTTGTTGCAGTTTCTTTCTACAAGTTTCCAAATTCTCTTATTTGTATGAAATAATTGAAACTTGGAGTATCCAAGTTTTTTTGGGTCTCGACCTTTCCATTGATGTTGCAGATTGATGCTCATGTTGGTGGTGTTAATGATATTGCCTTCGCTAATCCTAACAAGCAACTATGTATTGTCACATGTGGTGATGACAAGACAATAAAGGTAATCTACCTTCTTGTGATAGACTCCAAGGTATTTTAGGTTGAGTTCTGTTGCATTTCTATTTCTATATTAGGTGTGGGATGCTGTTGCTGGACGGAGGCAATATATTTTTGAAGGACATGAAGCTCCAGTATATTCAGTCTGCCCTCATTATAAGGAGAATATTCAGGTGCATATTATTGAAGCCCGAAAGCTACCTGATTTTATTTAGTTCAACTTTTTTCCTTTGGTGTCGCAAAAATGACTTTTTGGAACTTCTTAAGCATATTGTTCAGAAAAGTCAACTTTTTCTACTTTGCAAATAAAAATGCTAGAAGCTTAAGAATATGGTAATGGAACGTTATTAGAGGCTAGTTGATTTTAGCATATATAAGAAGGAAGAAAGTGAGAGTGGCATCTGGGAGGGAGAGGTGAGACTAATTCACTGTACTTTCGGTTTATCAATTTCCTTTACCTCCACAGTTTATTTTCTCAACTGCCATTGATGGAAAAATCAAAGCATGGCTCTATGATCTATTGGGGTCAAGAGTGGATTATGATGCTCCTGGACTTTGGTGCACTACAATGGCATATAGTGCTGATGGAACCAGGTTTCACCTCTGTAAATAGTCTATGCATGTTGTTTTTGTTAGAGAAAAACATGGGAATTTTGTTTCTTCAAAATGTTAGCATGTAAATAAAATACACAAACAGAAACCGGGCTTTATAATTGGAATTTAAAGTTGTTGAGTATATTGTCTTGGATGATGTTGGATGCGGTCTCTGGACAGGCATTCTGATAAAAATGTTCTAAGTCGGCTTCGATAGAATGTATTTTCCTTAGTGGTGAATGGGACTTGTAGGCAAACCATGCAAGTAATTTTTTTCATTCAATGAGTTCACTATTTTAAATAGTTTACCCTTGTATTGAACTGAGCTACTTTACAATAGTGTAACTGAAAAAAGTGGTGAAGAAGGTCAATTCATACAGTCTTACCGTTGCATCTTGCCAATACACTGTCTTCTGATCCCTGATGGTCTTCAGTTGTTGAAAAGTAAAAATCATTTTTTCTTTTTCCAATTTTGGTTTTCTTAGAACTTCTCCGGAAGAATTCCTATTTTCTAATTACCTTTTGTTATCTTTGTTGGTAGGCTTATGGTTATAATGATGATTGCAAGGGCACATTTAATTCTTTTCTTACTCGCTATCCTTTTTCTTCTTCAGACTTTTTTCTTGTGGTACGAGCAAAGAAGGCGAATCCTATCTGGTTGAGTGGAATGAGAGTGAAGGAGCCATAAAGAGGACATATATTGGTTTTAGAAAGCGTTCTGTAGGCGTTGTTCAGTTTGACACAACCAAGAATCGTTTCTTAGCTGCTGGTGATGAATTCCAGATAAAATTTTGGGATATGGATAATACCAACATACTAACTGTAACTGATGCAGATGGAGGATTGCCGGTTAGTATATTTCCTGCATATGATATTCA
Organism: Embelia ribes; assembly: GCA_001753735.1. Lineage (NCBI taxonomy): Eukaryota > Viridiplantae > Streptophyta > Magnoliopsida > Ericales > Primulaceae > Embelia > Embelia ribes. Next base: position 4,016 of record MKEJ01068302.1, on the reverse strand, counting down.
TATTTAACCAACTAAATTAACTTGGTGCAGTTCTTCATTTGTGATGACTTTATTATTTTTGGTTTCGTTTCAGGCAAGCCCAAGATTAAGATTTAACAAGGAGGGTGCTTTGCTGGCAGTCACGACTAGTGACAATGGAATCAAGATCTTAGCAAACGCTGATGGGCAGCGTATGCTGAGAATGCTAGAAAGCAGGGCATTTGAGGGGTCTCGCAGTCTTTCAGAAGCTGTCAATATTAAGGTACCTTTATTCCCCTCCTTTTCCAGTAAATATGTAAAACACCTTTCAGTTGGGATTTGATAGTTCGTTTTATGAATTCAATTTCAGCCTGCACTAGCTGGTGCTTTAGGCCCTATGACCAACCTTTCTGGCCCCATGGTTCCAACCCCAGAACGTCTTGACAGAGTCCAACCCCCTGTTTCAATGGGCGCTCTTGTAATCAGTCTTCTTTTCTACACATTGCTATCAGATTTGGTGATCTTAAACCTTAACTTATATCGTTTGTCAATTCTGTAGGCTACTGGTGAGAGTAGCAGCAGGTCAGCTGATAATAAACCAAAGATTTGTGAAGATAAAATCAAAAGCGGAAAATACTCTGATATAGTTGACTCTGCTCAATTGAAGTCTCTACGGTTGCCTGATCCTTTGCCAGCAAGCAAGGTATGATTAAGTGAAATCTTAAAGCAACCTTTTACATCTCCTGACGTGTGTTTGGATGACATTAGGTTTTGAATGAGAGATCATCTTATGTTTTTGCAATTTATTTCTCTGCTAGAGATCACCAAATTGATTATGCATTTTCATTTTTGTCATGCTTGTTCCTTATTTCTCACATTACTCATTCTCCAATACGATACTGAGCCCCCAGTTCAAAAAGTGTGATGCAAGTGTGGTGAATTTCGTAGCATTTCTCACAATATTATGGGCTTGTTTGTTAGTATGTTTTCAACTGTGTTTTATTTTTTCTTTGCATATACTAAACGATGTTTGTCTCACAAATTATAAGCTTAGTAGTGGTATTCTTAAGCTAAAAAGGAAAAAGATCTTTGCTTGCCTGCTTGTATTCTTTACAGGCATCAAGCACAACACATGTGATGGTAAACGTTTGCTACAATGGGACAATCACAAATGAGTCCTACTTAAGGTGCCTTGTCTATTAACCAAGTGTAATTAACTTGTGATGTTCCATAGGTTGCCCGATTGCTCTACACTAATTCTGGTGTAGCTGTACTTGCGCTAGCCTCCAATGCTGTTCATAAGCTTTGGAAATGGCAGCGTACTGATCGTAATCCATCTGGGAAGGTTAGTACTCTAGTACTTGAAAATTTCAGTTACATTTTGCCTGAACTTTTTACTTGATCAAATTTCTGATGCAATTTTTTTCTCATCTTTTCAGTCTACTGCATCTATCATGCCTCACTTGTGGCAGCCTTCAAGTGGGCCTCAAATGAAGAATGATCTTACTGATGCTAAACCAGCTGAAGAGTCAATTACTCCTGGATGTATAGCATTGTCCAAAAATGATTCTTATGTCATGTCTGCCTCTGGCGGGAAGGTCTCTTTGTTCAACATGATGACATTTAAGGTTCCTAGCTATCCTCATCCTTCTTAGTAAATATTTTTTTGGGGGTTTCTTCCTTTTCCCTTTCTATGTTGCTTGGTTCTAGAGATGATGGCTTTGAACTTTTTGCAAATATATATGAATAAATGGAACTGGATATCTGAACAGGTTATGACAACGTTTATGGCTCCCCCGCCACCAGCTACCTATTTAGCATTCCATCCTCAAGACAATAATATTATTGCCATAGGGATGGAGGATTCAACCATTCAGATTTACAATGTCCGTGTTGATGAGGTAAATGCGAGATCTCCTTTTTTAACTAAAGGCTATTCTCTATTCTTGCACTAAATTAAGGTTATACCTTGTTTTTATTTGTTTGTGTGGCTAATTAAGAGGTTAGAGCCAAAAAGTCCCATCTTGGATCTAGAGAAGGATTAGAATCATGGGGTGAAAAAAATTGAATGGTAAATTATTGTTCTGCAGTTGTAAGTCACTTGTCAATTACTGTTGCTGGATGGTGAAGAAGGGTGGCTTGGGTGCATCATTTAACTCAAACCAAATAAATAGAGCAGCCTAACTAGACAGGAAATTGGCTGGCCCATGAAGCCAGAAGTCCGGCTCTATGTTACCCAATTTGCCAATTTAGGTGAAATTAGCGATTTGGTTCGTTCGATCCGAATCGCGAATCATTTTCGATCCAAATCGGTAAAATTCAGTGATCCGGAACCAAAAGTAGAACAGTAAAATCAATAGCTTTCATTGTTGAAGGGATAAAGGCTGCTATTTTTAAGCTTCAATAGTTATCGAAATGTTGGGGGAGATGAAGAAGAGAGGGACGAAAGGATAACTCGATTAACGTAAAAGTTAAAGTAAGAGAGAAAGGAAAACAGAGATATTAATATCCTAAATTAAATATTAGTTGTATGTCAGGTGTTTTTGTTGTTTTCTCTGTTAGGCCAAAAACCTTCTCACTTTTACCAAAATTGTAAAGCAATCTGGGCCTTGAATTTTTTTAAGAACCATCCTATGGCTATGAAGGCCTATTGTCAGGCCCTCAAATGTCGTTCATATTATTCAATGAATATAAAAATTGTGTGAAAATGAAAAATATAGATAATATTTTCCAACGCATAGATAAATATAAATGCGTACGCCTAAATATTAATCAGCAACGAACTTCAACCTAATTTAATATACATAGCTATAAAATAATAAAAATATACTAAATGCTAATGTGTTTTGAATTAACGAATTTCGTTCCGCCTCAGCATTTTGGAGAAGCCTATCCCTAATCGTACTATTTACTGGAGAACAGGCATACCCTGTTTCCGATTTCGTATCATGTATCTTTGCGATCCACGATCTTGGTAACGTAGCGCATGACACTTGTTTATTATGTACATGGTATTGTCCAATTAAGTACCAAAAATACATCATGCATTGACAACACCACTTGTTTACCAATTCATATAATGGTGTTGTATCAAAACTTTACCCTTTTATTTATGTTGGGAATATGTGGAGATATCTGATGAGGGCTTTTAGATTAGGGTTTTATCTTAGTAGCTTGAACTAGCTTTTAAATTGATATATGGGTCATACTTCCACAATCTTACATGATTCATATTGTTATTTTTATTGTTTCCATGTCAGTTCTATAGTTGTTGGAAATATGCGGAGATATCTGGTTTTCTGCAACATATAAATTCGCAATCCTTGCTCTTATATTTTTATTTTTTCTCTTATATTAGTTTTAGTTCCCATTAATTACGTGTCTCACACAATGAACGCTCAATTGTTGTTCATTGCATCTTAGCTCGATCACTTTAGCCCACCATACACACTACCAAAAGTTCCCCTTTGCAGCGTGCATGTATGTAGTTAAAAATAAAAATAAAAAGTACGAGAAAAGTTTTTTGTATCATTGTTGTAGGCTTTAAGCAGAGACGATTAATCAAATAAATAATGTACGACTGTACTTGAAAATTAATAAGTATATTAAAAATATGTATAAGTTTACAAATATGGTATATTTTAACACAATATTTATAGAAATATTATAAAGAGTCTTAGATTATAGAAAATTTATTAAATATGATTTATTTTTTTAATTTGTTAGGAGTAAGAAAAATTTTCGGAAGCAAATTTCTACTACACATTTCGAAAGCGAATGATTTATATATCATAACGTTTTCGGGGAAACAAGCTTTCAAGGTAAAATCAAGCTTCCTGATAAAAAAGTTGTTTATACAAAATCACATAAGCGTAATGTGTATGTCAAGCAATAGAAATTATATTATAACTTTCTAATTTTGGCAAACGGATAGAATATAACACAAGAATGTAATCCGACATACGTTTTATGGGAAATGCGTATCCATAGAGATGAAGAATAGAAAAAGATAAGAAAAATAAAAATGTAAATGAGCATACGTTTATTTTTAAGCAATA
>MKEJ01068295.1:0-12508 GCA_001753735.1 Embelia ribes | reverse complement strand
TATATATATAATAATAATATTATAGAAAAGAAAAAAATTGATTTAGTCTATATATATACACATATTAGTTTAAGGCTATACAGACACACAATAATTTGAAAAATCTTATTTTTCCTACATTAGTTGTACAAAGGAGATTATCTTTTAGATATAACTCTGTATAAGTTTTAACTGTAACTAAAAAAGTTGGTTTGCGAGTTCTAGATACTAAGAGAGAGTTATAGCTATAGCTGGAGCACGTTAATAAACCTGGCAAGCCGAGTGTGAATAACCTCAAACTTGGCTCGGCTCGACTCGTTTACACCCCTAGGGCTAAGTATGGGTCGGGTGTACTGGCATATGTCAATTTAGTGACGTGACAAAAATTAGTCGACTTGTGTCAATCGATTGCTAGTATAGGTCGATTATGTTTGATATTATTTTTATCATAACTTGCATAAATATTAGTAAAAAACAACTCTATCTAGGGGTGTTTATAGTTCAGTTCAGACAGTTTATGATGAAAATTCAATACCAAACCAAGACTAATTGGCGATTCGATTAGAAAAAAAAAAAAGAAGCAAAACCAAACCAAACCAAATGAATATTTAGCGGTTCGGTTTGGACGGTTTGAAAGCTAACAAAAATTTAGCAAAAAAATGTACAATGTTGAACCTATCATGCAGCATGTATGAATTGTATATACTATGTGTATATGTATAATATGTAAATTATATATTTGTCCAGAATTAATTGTTGATAATAATGTGGAAAATTGTCAGGCTTCATTAATCAATTAAAAATAACTCTAGAAAAAAAAAAAACAAAGTAGAACTGCAAATAGAAACTGAATGAGATCATATAATAATGAGATGAGTAAATACTAATTAGATCTTATTATTATTATTTTTTTTGCATATACATGAATATATATTACTGTCTTATAATTTTAGGTATTGGGGCTCGATTCGGTTCTATTTCGTCGGTTCGATTTTTTCATAAAATCGCAAACCAATCCACTCATATTCGGTTTGGTATTTTGTCAACCAAATCAACCAATTATCAATCGAATTTGATTTGATTTGCTTGCAATTTAGTTTGAGCGATTTGGACTATTCGATGAGCACCCGCGTTTGTCGTTTGTCATCGTGTAGTAAGTGTTTTTGTAGTATGGTTATATTAGTCTAAGCAATTGCAACACCAAAAAAACTCCACCCACTAAAACAATGCCACGTCATCACCCAACAAGCGCAGCCTCCACGCGGCTGATGATGCGTAGGGTAACGCGTTTTCTTCCCTCCTTCAAACGGGTAATTACACTACCCGTCTCCGTAGTTTCGAACCAAATTGTGCCTAGTCATCATAATTGGGATTGATGTATGTATAGTCCCTATTGGTCCAAAAGATGACAGATTTGATCCCCACTTTAAAAATGGAGATAAGTTTTGTTCCCGCTTATTCTCAAAATATGTACCATTCTCACAGTAACTGACGATAACAACATATAAATAATTATAGAAGGAATAATTTTATTATTAAAACATGTTGTTAATTTGATCCTGCTAGTTTTACAATGCTTAGATAACTGAATATGCTGGTCTTGCAGGTCAACAAGGCGTCCTTCTAGTTGCAAGTTGGGTGTCCTTGCATGTTATCGACTAACATGGTAAGTCAGATGATTCATGTCGAACAACTGACAACACAAGTGAGTCAATTGATATGCGGTTCGGGTATGTCAATCTGGTATTTCGTGGGACTTGGACAAGTATGTGTTCAATACAATATGAGCATGTGTTGAACCCAACGAGTCCAATGCGTCCAACTCGAGGACTACATGGGTGGTTTTCGTCATGGGTTGCTGTTTTTTGTAAAAATTAGCACACCCACATTCGCTATACATATGTAGTTCGTTAATATCCATTTAAAAAAAAATTACAATTTCGTGCAATCAAAAATTATCATTCAACATCATGCAATTAATATAATATCTCTAGCTAGATATCAAATACAACTCCTGCCATTAGCAGGGATTGCTCAATCAACAATAAAATTGTTTCTTTGATTATTTAAAGAAAAAAATAAATTTTATAGCGAGAGATCTGATATTCATGATGTTATATTGTTAGTTCTTTTCAGTGTCGGGCATGGATTGTCTAGAAGGTATAAAAAGGGTGGCAATCGAAAGGCATTTTCGAAAATTTAAATTTGGAGTTGGCTTCATAAATAACTTTAATTTTTTTTTTTTTTTTTTTTTTTTTTGGCTTTTCCTTATAGCTTTTGAGCTTATGAATTCATCATGTCGTTAACAATGAAGTGATGACGGGTGATTATATTAAATTTGAAGGGGACAAAATCGTGCATAGGTCTGCATACTTATCTACACGCCTAGTTGTCATTAGCCGTACTTTTTAAAACTTGAAGATCACGGTGTCTGAAGCTATCCAGTGCCTCTGATTATGTTGTTTGATGGCTACAAGTTATCGGACACTAGTCGGAGACAGGGGGGAAAATTTAAAAATTTTCGCATCTTGACCTTCAAATTGGAACTTTGCCATCATATGTCCCTAGATAGATCCATCGAGCCTTAGCTATTGAACAAGCTTAAAATCAGCCTGTGAGATTTTCTTCGAGTCGTAAATTTTGGAATTGCTTTCACACTATTAACTCCTTGTCCATTTTGAACTTGTATAACATTTTAACATACATCACTAAGTAAAATTGTTAGTCTAACAATAATACAAGATTGCATATTTTAAAAAAAATATATGATCATAAAAAATAACTCTTTTTAATTTAAAAATAAACCTTGGGGCAACACACACTTACACATATCTTCTTATATATATAAAAGTTATCCCCTCTAACTACTTTCACTCGACTTGCGATATTTGTTTATACAATTGCTTGACATATATCCCATGAAATCAGAAATTATGATTAAAATAATAAACTTACTATAATATATATTATTAAAATTACGTGTCTCATAAAATAAGGATTTAAAACAATAAAATTTACTATAATTGAAATAATTAGAATTATTTATATATATATATATATATATATATTTATATATATATAAATCAACTAACCATAATATGTTATATACATATATATAACCTTACCACAATATAAATTAGTAAAATTAAATTTTATATAAGATCATGTATAATCCCAAAATATACATATATATCTCTACATAACTATAAAATAACTTATCATAATAGAGATTACTAAAATTTTATTTAAAAATAAAATAATATTAGTAAATAAATATTTTTATAAATTTATTCTACCAATCTAAGATTCTCTATAAATTTTTAAAATATTTTCCCAATCAATATTAAATTTTTAAATATTTTTTATAGCAAGATTTTCACATACCTAAAATTAACCTAAATATACATTAATTTTTATACAAATATTATCATAGTATAAATCATACCAATCGGTCTTTTATGAATTTATAAATAACTAAAAAAAATGAAATACAAAAGGATATCATATCAAAAACAAATTATTAAAACTAATTTAATAAAATCATTAAAATTGATATAATACACAAAAGAACATAATACATATAACCCGTGTATCGCGTGAGCTGCACTCTAGTATGTATATATATATTTATGTATGTATGTATGTATGTATATATCATTTTTATTCTTTTGATTTTTTTTTTGTTTTTCTTTTATTTTTATCAATCATTGTATCTTTTTTATGGTTAAATAAATTTGACCCTAAAAAAGTCCACATGGTTCCATATCATAAAGCAAGCATAGCTTATATATATCTATATATATTAGTTTTTGTTAATGGTTTAAGATGTAATATTACATATACAATATATTTTTTTTTTTGTATTTTTCTTTCCTATTTTTTCTCAATCCTCATATTTTTTTAATGTTAAAGACATGGATATATACATACATATATATATTCGTTATTTTGAATTTCTTTTCAATTTTTTTGTTTTCTGTTAAAGCAAGCATATCATATATACATATCTATACTAGCGAACCCTCATACGCAATGAGTATGTAACCCAGTCCCTTAAATAATAATTAAAAAATAAGCATTGGATTATGCTTGGACTACAAACTTATTATTAGAAAAGATGTCACATTTGACAATTAAATTCTTTTTTACAAAGGGAATAATTTTATAATAATTGCACTTCAAACATCAACAAAAAAGAAACCCGGTACTAAGTAGTAACCTAAAAAAAAACACCATTATCTTAGAAGATATAAAAAAATTATTTATTATTTGGATAAAAATTAATTTTAAAGTAGTCACCATCAAATTTATGTTAAAATAAAAATATGGTATTGCTTCAAAGTTAAAAGCATGAGCGAGCTCAAAATTTTATAAGTCCCAAGTCAAACAATTCATACAAAATATTTTTATTCAACTCATATATTCAGTATATAAAAGTCTTGACATACCAAAATATAAGAAAGAACGCATGAAAAAATAGAAGTAACACAGGATGAATATGTTTTGAAAATCACAGAGCTAAGTTGATAAATTTATTAATACTAGAGTACAATCTACACGATACGCAGATTATGCGCATTATGTTCTTTTTTGCATCATATATATTTTTTTATATGACTTCTTTTTGTATTTTTTTCTAGTGATTTATAAATTTATAAAAAATCGATGGATAGGATTTATATTAAGATGATATTTTTATGAAAAATTAGTGTTTATTTATGTTAATTTTAAATATGTGAAAATTTTACTATGAAAAATATTTTAAAAAATTATTATTGATTAGGATAATATTTTAAAAATTTATGAAGAATCTTAAATTGGTGGAAATCAATTAATAAAATTTTTATATACTAACAATATTTTGATTCTTAAATATACTTTTAGTAATTTCTATTATGATAAAAAAATTTATAGCTATGCAAAGATATATATGAATATGTTAGGGTTGATATATATGTATATAATTTTAAAAATTTCTATTATGATAAGTTGATATTCACTGATATAATTTTAATAATTTCTATTATAGTAAGTTTTATTGTTCTAATCCTAATTTCATAAGACATATAATTTTAATAATTTCTAATATGGTAATTTTTTTGTTTTAAATCCTAATTTTATGGGACATGTGTCAAGTAAATTGTATGGATAAATGTCACAATTAGAGTAATAAAACTTGGTGAAATATGGAGGGATCGGATTTAAGTATATGCGTATATATGTATCCATATTTTAATTTTTGATATGAGTGGATTTGTTAGATTAGATCGTATGATAATAACAGAAAAGATTTGTATCCTCGTCCATAGGAGAAATATATGTCTTCAACAAGATTCAAACAATTTAAAATAGATTTTAGCATATTACAGTTAAGTCCCAAAGGTCTTTGCAAAATATTTTAAAAGTGAAAAGTATTTTTGGTATTAAGAAGTGTATGAAACGCTTTATAAAATTGATACCTTTTGAAGAATAGTTAGATTAGCTCGTCATGGGTAAGACTCTTTCAAGACCAAAGTTCATGTAGGACCATGTATTTTGGCAAAACACATATGTGGCATCTTTCGGTTTGGCATTGGGAGCGGTAGCCCTTGAAATGATATTGTGGAGTAGCTTACGTACGAACCCACTTTTTTGGTATCAAACACGAAAAGAGTAAAAGTTTGAATGAGCCTTGGCAAACTTGTTTGCAAACAATAATGATAAAACTAGAAACATAAGTTTGACTCATTTAATGAAACAACATTCAAATGTTAAACTGCATTTCGTAAGTTAGCTTGTAAACTAGCTAGCTGCTCGCAAACTACTCGAGCATGCATTGTGTATCGAGCTGAAAAAAACTGGAAATGGACCCAATGATAACAATCTATATATGAGGTGAAATGAAAATTATTAACTTACTGCTGGGTTTCGTTCAAAGCCCATGAACTAAACACAACCAGCGGAGAGTAATATTATTATTATTATTATTATTTTCGCACAAGCTCAATGCAATAATACGAAAAACTATTCGAATCTGAAAGGATCTTATTACATGTGTCACTAAAAATATATGATAAATTTTGTAAATTTGGCACCTTATTATTTTCTAGGTGTGTAAACAAAATCTGCACACCTAATTTTTTTTTTTTGTGAAACTAACTTTTTTATATAACCCTCCCGGCCCCAACTGCATTCACAAAAAGTGGTTGACTAATTATAAATACTCTGGAGTTGTAGTTTTTGTCTATCACCCCTTATATTCCAACCTTATAACATTTTCGATGAAATTTATTCTCCCTTTTTTTCAATTACCTTTTTGCTAGAGAAAAAAATAATGAAACGTACAGTGCTTGTCATATATCATGAGAGTATGTATTATAGCATATTTATGAAATACTTCGAGCCAAAATAAAAAGACAAACACATAAAGATAAGCATCTATTGACCAAATATATATTGGTTAGCCAGACAAAATAGATGATTTAGAGAATTACAAAATCTTTAAAAATAAAACCAAAAAAATAAAAAGCAGGTCCTACCGGGAGTCGAACCCAGGTCGCTGGATTCAAAGTCCAGAGTGCTAACCACTACACCATAGAACCACTTGTCTGTTAGTTGTAGATTTAAGTAATTACTCTCATTTAATTCTGTTTTTGAATTAATGCTTAAGTTATATTAGATCTTTTACTTGCACTTGTTTATTAATTGTAGATTTAAGTAATCTATTTCATTTAATTCTGTCTAGAATGAATGCTAAAGTTGTATTGAATTTTTTAGTTATACTGGTTATAATAATTTCCACTTGAAGGAATATGTAGAATAACATAAATCAACTCAAACATTTTTGCTGCAAAGATAAAATGAAAAAGTTCTACTCAACACAGAAATTGATATAATTATTGGAATGGTGCATTTTTTATCACAATGGTCAATGCTACGGGTGAAGATCAATGGATGGTCTTGCGTTACCATCACCATTGCCGGTTTTGCATTACCTTTAACCTAGTGGTAATGTAAATTAGCAAATTCAAAATTAAAGATACCCGAAGAGACTTACACTGCATTTGTAATGACGTTTCTCATCCTGATTTTCCCCTCGCCTGGTACATGTATGCAGTGACAAGTTGGCCGGATTAGAAGTGTTGAGTATATGCCATATGCGTTATCGCTCTCTCACATTGAATACAGTTATGTAGTATGCCTATGGTCTAGCCCATCGTGACTTGTTTCTTCAGGTAACTCGCCTAGCCCACCGCGATTTGTTTCTTCAGGTAACTCGCCCTCTACGGATATCTGCATACATATCCACTAACTGTGAATATGTCTTCTGATGACACTTCCTGTTTCATTACATCATTTATTGGATGAGCTGTGCCCAAAATATTTTGCGAGTAACTGATTTGGTCTAATTTAGTGAACCATGTACTCGAGCGCTCAAGTCTATACTATTGCCCGAAATAGTCCAACTCATTAGTATGGTTAATCCAACTTTAAGCCTGTAACTGAAACCAACAATAGAACAAATAATCCTTATGCTATTGCAATAAACACATTTAACTTTGTAGGTAGCCTACCATCTCATCAAATCTCATTTTCTGGTTCTATAAATGCAGATCCCGAATTTATGCGATATCGCCCTGGGAATACTACAGATGGTGTTGTATGGAATATACAGAAACGCACACCTAATTACGAACAAGAAGACGGAAGAGGATATCAGCATTGTGGTATTAGGTACTCCTGAGGTATATCCAGTTGATGCTCAAGCTACTGGAATCGAAAATAAGGGGACCAAAACTGAGATTTTTGAGGATAAGCAAGCAAACAATCTTGAGGAAATAAGAGAAGAAGATGGGTTGAAACACCGATACTGAACCCAACCACAACTAACATAAAGCTTGACTCATTTGGCTCATAGGGAACGTTAGCTATATGTGCAACACATGCAAGTCAAATGCTATTTTGGTGTACGAGCAAGCTCATTCATAGTACGTGAAATAAGCGCAAACAGCAGCATGTAACATGTCCAACTTGATTCGCACACCAATTCTATCTCAACCATATATATATAGTTATATACATATATCGCATAATATGACTGTATGGAACTTCCATTATCGATTCTGGACAGATCTTTTGCAAAAGAATAGCAATTACAGGCTAGTTTGGCGTTATCTCTGCTACGTTGATTTGCATACCACGGTGAACTTAAGTTGTTCCGAAAGCATCGACAAGTAGAAACCTAAGATCTTACGCACAAAATGAGAAGTAATACCAAATTAGTTGAAAAAGAAAACAACAGATGCAGTTTCAAAAACTCAGATCAAGCCACAAAGTCCAAGACTAAGATATATCCAGGGAATTTGTAACTAAAAAGTAGTCAACTTCAAGAATCGGAAACAGTATGCTCCAAGTACAACACCACAATTCAAATTTCAAAAGGGTGCAACAACTCTTTACAAACCTTCTGTTCTTCCTTCTTACGGTAGTTTACATTTTTCTGTTCTGTAGCGACAAAACAAAATGACAAAGAAAATAAGAACCAAAAGTTTCAAACCCAACCTCGAGCTTCCACAGCTTTAAAAATTCAAGCTTCAAAGGCACAACCAAATGTAGGGTAAGGAAAAACTTACAAACGTCTATCACCTGTTAGTACCATCAAAGCTTCCTTGAGCATTTTGGCGCTTTTTTTCTCGCCAATTCTCTCCCCACATTTTGGCCTCCGCAACAGCCCTTTCTCTCTCCATATCGCGATTCAACATCTTAGCATTCTCTCTCAGAGAGTCTTCCTTTTCGGGCCCTTCGAAATCCCATTTTCGACCAGATCCTCCCCCTTCTTCGTTCTTCAACAATCTGCCTCCTCTCTCATCCTTGGTGTCATATGACTTGTTCGCCAGATAAGACAGGGCCGTGACCACATGACCAATAAGAGGCCTTGCTGCAGCCTGTTCTTGTATGCACATCGATGCTACAGCTAGGGCTTGGTGGAGTCCTCGCACTGGGAAATGGCCTTGTAATCGTGGATCCGCAAACTTTATCAATTTCCTGCGGTCATTGAATAGGGGACGTGCCTGCACATTACACTTATCATAAATCTTCATAGAAAATTTTTAATCCAAAATTTGCCAAGGGCATAGGTATTTTAGTAGTAGGTTGTTCCACGCTTGACTCATCGTTAACCGATAAAATGCTGACACGTTGCTTTGTATAAGTGTGAGTCACAAAGGACATTGGTGATATTTAAAACTCTAACTTGAATTTGTACAAGTTAGAATCATGCACGCCTCCATTACGACTTGTGGGTCATGGGTTCGTCCCGTTGGAAACCTCTTTGGAAACAAGGGTAAGGTTGTTTACATCAGACCCTCCCAAATCCCGCAATGCAGAAGCCTTGAGCACTGGGCCGTCCATATGTATCGCATCACCTAATTTTATGTTATCTAAGTTTATGCAAAATACTGGGATTCTGTCAGTTGTCAGTACGAAAATACCAACAAATGTGTATCTGCAGTTTCATTTGCACTTTTTTCTGGTTTCTGATAGGCAATATCCTGGGATCGCAGGCCCAGGATTTGAACTCACAACCTCCATGTTAGAAGGTCGAGACTTGAGTAAGGTATCAATGAACCAAGAGGCCATTGGTTGTATTTACACCATAACAACTAGGAATATCTAAAAATACAATCGCATACAAGGGGCATGAATAACACCTTTCCAGATAATTCAAAAATTTTAGCCTCATTTCTTATCTAATTTTATCTAATTAAAATGGTACAACATGATACAAATGCAAAAACATAATGCTACACTTAAGGGAACAAGTATCAAAAAATAAATATGCATAGTTGAATTTACACTACTATGACGCATACGACTTGAATTTTATGTACAAATGCTATGTTTTAGTTTTTCAAAAGCTTTCAATAATCAATAACAGATTATTATTAGTACATACCCATGAGATGAGGTTCTGCTCTCCCAGGGGTCGGGTTTCATCAATCGCTTTACGCCCCGTAATCAGCTCTAAGAGAACAACTCCAAAGCTGTAAACATCTGACTTCACTGTGAGCTGTCCCGTCATGGCATACTCAGGAGCACAGTAGCCATAGGTCCCCATCACCCTGGTGGAAACATGGGATTTGTCCCCAGTGGGACCAAGCTTCGCAAGCCCGAAGTCTGATAGCTTTGGATGATAATCTTCATCCAATAATATGTTTGATGATTTAAAATCCCTATATATAACGGGAGGATTTGCTTTATCATGGAGGTACTCTAAACCCTTAGCCGCACCAGCTGCTATCTTCATCCTCTTGTTCCAATCTAGTGGTTCTTTATCCGGTGGAAGATCTGACAAATTCCGTATCAGATATTATAAGCGACTGATTTAAGAACATTTGCAACTGCTAAAAGTGGCACATATAAAACCTTCACAGATGATACAAACTTTCTTCCCCCAGTAACATGATATGAAAGCAGCAAGATAAGGCAATACTTGGCTACGTAATTGTATATGTAGTTCTTTATTAGGCTGGAGAGTTCAAAAAATTATTTTCTACCATCAGCCTTGGATGGATGACACATATACGTATTTTGTGGTCACCACATCTAAAACACTGCTTGTGAATGTGATTTACATTTACATGTGTGCAACTAACTTTATGCACAAGTGTCGTACGTTTAAGACCGATGGCAGGAAAAAAAAACTTCCACCCCCGGCGTATGTCAATTATACTCTACTTCCAAATACAAGATGCATTAGACATTTTCGCTCAAAAAGCCCATTTGCGTAAAGACTTTCCAACATTGTAGAAAATATCAACACTAGTCTCGAATAGGAAATCAAAAATTAATAAAATGTTACCATGAAGATGATCTTCCAGAGATCCCAAAGCCATAAATTCATAAACAAGAAGCCTTTGGTCCCCATCAGCACAATAACCAATCAAGTTCACTAAATTAGGGTGATGTAAAAGGCTGAGCATGAGAACCTCTACAAGAAATTCCCTGTTACCTTGCAGCCCATCTCTGTCCAATTGTTTGACAGCCACAATCTGAGGGGAAAACAAAAACATTCCCTTTTAAGAACTAAAGAATTTTTTTTCAAGAAGATCAAAAGAAAAAAATCTGGCTACCCTATATTCACGAATCTACATTTTCTATAATTCAAATTGACTAAAAGTCCCATAACACGATATCAATATAACATATTCACGATCTAGTGATTGAGCCATTAGGATCTTTAACTGCTTTTCATGTTCTACTCTCTTATACTTTAAGGCTATATGCAGCTTCCAATTTGTGTGCTTTATATGATAAACCTTTTCAATGGTTATTGGCCCGTTTTAGTAAAGGGTTTTAAGACAGGTTTTGAAAAATAGCTTAAACCCTTTTCTCTAAAATGAATTCTTCAACTCTGAAAATTTGTTTACTAAATTGAATTTTGCTCACTCCTCTCAACAGAGAGAGGAGAGGAAGGAAAACCCAAATTAGCCGAAATAAATTCTTTAAAATTATTGACCCAAGATGAACCCCCAAAATAGACTCTGAAATGGAAGGTACACCAGCGGCGTGATTACTAGATCATATCAACTCGCAATGTCTTATTCGTAAGCTAAAAATCAAGATAAATTGTTCTATATATAGACCAAGAACCTGACCAAACAAGATATGATGACTATCAATTGAATACTTACTTTGTAAGATGCAGAAGAAACTCAACCCCATAATATAACAACGGTTAGCAACTAAGAAAGTAAAATTACCTGGCCCGTGCTTTCGAGCCGCCCTTTGTAAACACTACCAAATCCTCCTTCCCCTAGGAAGGACTCGGGTCTGAAATTCTTTGTCGCAGCGGCAAGGTCATGGAAAGTGAATGTCTGAGCAGCAATGTTACCAAAGGGCCCATCCTTTGGACCTAAGGATTCTCTCTTTGACACAGCTTTGTTTTTCAATTTTGCCCTGTCCCCTCCTGCAAATTCAAATGAGATTGTTTGGTATGGATCCCCCAATTCCCTTCAGTTAAATATCTAAATCCAAAAATAACACCAGACTTTATCATTACACATAGCGTGATTGATATGACTCCCTAATTTTTCCAAGTTTCTTGACTTCTAATTCATTAAAATTTTAAGAACCAAAATCTGAACTCAAGGACTTCATCACGCCGCTATCTGATTGTGAGATTCGGACTCCTAAAATTGTATTGATTCAAATTTCAAATTAGCACAAGAAAGAATCACCACTAACAAGTTAAGTTGTCGGCACAAACGTTGTTTCTAACATTTGGGGCAAGTCAAACTCTTTCTCCCTCGGTTTAATACTCCTCCGTCCACAAATAATTACACAGTTTGACTGTGCACACTTTTTAAGAGGTTTTTAAATATAATAATTTAATATTTGAAAGTAACAAAAATATCAAATTTATAGTTTTGAATATATAAAAAGGGTAAATTTGATATTTTTGTTACATTCAAATATTAAATTATTATATTTCAAAGCCCCGAAAAAAAATATAAACAGCCAAATTTGTGCAATTATTTGTGGACGGAGG
>MKEJ01068287.1:0-11513 GCA_001753735.1 Embelia ribes | reverse complement strand
CAACAATGTCTCTTTTCCCTACACCTTTACATATTCCAAGATAAACTCATTCAACACACACTTCATCTCACGCAATAGAACATCAAGTCTTATAATTCAATGCATTTGCCACCACGTTCACTTTACCTGGATGATACTCAAGCAAAGTTATACTGAAGTAAGTACTCCATTCACCTCTTCTAATGCATATTCAAGTCACGCTACGTAAACACATACTTGAGCTATTTGTGATCAGAAAATACCTCAAACTTCTCACCATAAAGGTAATGCCACCAACACTTTAACAGGAACGCAACCGCACAAAGTTCTAAGTTATGCATCGAATAGTTCTTTTCATGCACCTTTAACTCTCTCGATGCATAAGCCACTACCTTTCCGAGTTGTATCAATATGCAACCAAACCCCTATTTAGATGCATTATAGTACACAGTATAACCGATACTTTGCTCCGGAATAACAAGAATTAGAGTCAAAGTCAACAAATCTTTGAGTCGGAATGATAAGAATTGGAGCCAAAGTAAACAACTCACCCCCTTATGAGTTAGTCTTTTCATCGGAGTACCAAACGTAAAAAATCTCGAACAAATCGACGATAATACACTACAACATCCAAAAAATTATGGATTTCAAATATAGATTTTGGTCATTCCCATTTAGTAACTACCTCAACTTTGGAAGGATCCAGTACAACACTACTTTCTGACACATGTTTTTGAATACGGACCTCACACAACCAAAATTTACATTTCGAGAACTTAGCATACAACTTATGTTCCTAAAGCGTAGAAAGAACCGCAATGAGTATTCTTGATATGCCTCTTCCGTAAGTGAATAAACAAGATGAAATCGATAGACATAATGACGAAATGATTAAGGTATGGCTAAAAATACGGTTCATCAAATCCATGAATGCTGCTGAAGCATTCATCAGACCAAATAGCATCACAAGAAACTCGTAGTGCCTATAATGAGTACAAAAATATATCTTCGGAATATCCTCCTTCCAAACATGTAACTGATAATAACCAGAATGCAGATCAATTTTTGAGAAAAAATTTGAACCCCGCATCCGATCAAACAAATCATCAATCCGAGGTAAATAATACTTATTCTTCACTGTCACTTGGTTCACTTTCCAATAATTCATACACATCTGTATAGTGCTATCTTTATTCGGCACAAATAAGGCAGAATCACCCCATGGTGATGCACTAAGCCGAATAAAACCCTTCAACTTAAGATTATCGATTTGCACCCGCAACTCTTCTAACTCGGCTGGAGCCAACTGATATAGAGCCATAGAGATTGGCTTAGTCCCCGGAACCAAATCAATAGTAAACTCCACTTCCCTATCGGGAAGAAGCCACTAAGATCATCGAGGAGTGCATCTGGAAATTCACAAACCACAGGAAAAGAATCCAACCCTAATATCACTTAAATCCGAAATAGAAAAAACAACTAACATACATGCTAGACTATCCTGAGCCTTACGAGTTTAAGGAAGAGAAGCTAATCTCTCTCATTGATAGCATGCATCCACACCTGAAGCAGTTTTTATTAAAACCCATCACCGTTCAAAATTAATAACGACATGAAAGTATGACAATCAATCAATACCAATAATGATATCAAACTCCAATATTCCAAATACAACAAAATCATATACAAATATATGATCAACAATAAGAAGCTCACAACCCCGATGCACACTACCGATATGAAACACGTTCTCCCCCGATTTATCAATATATATAGGAATACTCAACTCCTTAACAATTAACTCTAACATATGAGCAAATCGTGCAAAAATAAAAGAGCATAAGACACCTGTGTCCAATAACACATGCACCAAAGTAGAAAAGAAAGGCAGTATACCTAGTACTACTGAAAGCTCTGCCACATCTGGTGCCTGTAGTATAGCACAAGCACGAGGCTGAAAAGTTTGACCCTGCTGATATCCACCATAAGTACCACAACCACCACCACCACCACAAGATAGTCCTGCACCTTAAATAAAAGAAAAAGAGGGTGGAAGAATATACAACATCCTCAAACCAAAAGAAGAAGTAAAAGAAATAGCAGGTCCATGAGAACTACTCGGAATAGCAAAACCCTTAGGACACTGCGTCTGCATATGCCCCCTACCACCAAACCTCCTATACACCACCATCGGGCACGAATACTACATATGTCCCTCTACACCATAGAGGTGACATACAATAGGCTGGGTATACTCACGAGCAATATGGTCTTACCGGTCACAACGAAAACAACCCAAACCCTGAACAGTCGTGCTAGAAGAAGTAAAATGGGTAAGCTGTGATTGCCCACTATGAGAAGGAGAATAAAAATTATCATGGGACTTCTTCCAACCACTACCTCCCTTAAAGCTCGAACTACCCCCACTACCAACACTAGCACCACCTCTACCACTACCACGACTTCCTGCGACAACCCACGCAACCTAAATTGACTTGAACCAGAAGATTGGCTTGAAGGTTGAGAAGAATGAGAATCAAGAATATATTGTCTCTCAAGTAAATTCTCTTCTACCTTCATTACCGCTCTAACACATTTCTCATACGATACATGAAGCTTTGAAACTACCACAGTCTTGATAGCATGGTAAAGGCCACTCTCAAACCTACGCACATGTAGCTTCTTCATAGAGACAAGCTATAGCACATAGCGAGAAAAGCTAGTGAATGCTTGTTGATACTGCTACACCGATGAGTTCTTCTGAACTAAATTAGCGAACTCAGTCCTCTTTCTCTCCCGAAGAGTATCGGGAAAGAACTCCATAACGCCCCAAAAATTCGAATGGATTTTTTGCTTTAATAATACTATTGATTACATCATAACATTATTATTGGCATGCATTATATGGTGGGGTCATGGTAAGGTTTGCATTGGCAAGCGTGTGGCGTGGCAGGTATGTTAGTTTCGTGTTAACGTGTTGTATTATCATAGAGACATTATGTATAATAATACTAATATTATTATTGCATAGTATGTGTGGAATTAGTATATTATGCTTGGTTTTTTGTGTGTAGTCGTGTGGTATGGGGATAACATCAAGAAGCGCAGAAAATGCGGTGTTTGGTTAGGATTTGTCCATAGTCATGTTTAGTTGCTTATATTGAGTTTTGGGCACTCAAACGCCTTTCTAAAAGTTGAAAAATACTTTTATTAGTATCTAGGAGTGATTGAAAGTGTTTTTTCACGTTATCGATAAAAAATATAGGCTCGGGTGAGATTGGATACTGGTAGGTATGATTGATCCCACTAGTTGTTGGATCGATCCATAATGTCAGACCGATCGATCTAACTGGGGCTTGATTGAACTTAAGTAGAGTGGACCAACACTTATTCATATCATTTCTTCTTCTTTTGCAGCACGAAAAAGCAAGAAAGATAGAGAATGAGGTGAATAGAAAAGCTAAATCTTTAGAGCTCAGTTTGATCTAGCTACCGAGCTCGTGCATGAAAACAAAATAAATTTTTGGCTTCTTTAGAGAAAGGGGAATGTTTTAAGGTAAGTTTCAGTTCTCGTCTCATTCTTTTTCAATTCCTTTATTTCCATGCCTTTTTCGTACATCGAAACAAAGTTGAATTTCTTCTTCTTCGCAATATGTGGAATATTTTCTTGTATAGGCAGAACTTGATCTATATTCGTCTTCTAGATCATTTCTTGGGTTGAAAGATGAAGTAGAAGCTTGGCAAAGGCGAGGCGATTACATTTAGCATCGACACTCAATTGGCTTCAAGTCTTTTAGACTTTCTTCTCGCTATTGCGAAGGCTACTCGTTGAGGTAATTTTTATCGATTTCTATTCTCGTTTCCGATTTCTCGATTTTTGTATCGAGTTACTCATTGAAACAAATTTATACAATTTCTTTCTTATGTCTTGCAGAATATTTTATATAATAGGAGCAAGTTGATTTGGGTGGTGTGCTAGATTGATTTGGGGCGAGCAAGGAGAGGGTTTTTTAAAGTTTTTAGCATTAGCCTTTTGGTGATGACTTGGTGCATTAGCAAAGTATGATAAACTATAAACTCAATATTAAATGAGGAATTTTTGGTATATAGACGTGTATAAATTATATTGTGTTGGTGTAGTTGATTGGTAGAATATTTGGCGTAGATAATATGATATTCATTCACATGATAATTAGTCTCATTTACTTTTGTAGAATAATTATTCATATTAAAGGCATTTTCATTATCAAATCCATGTGTTGGCGAGGCATATGCATTGGCATGTGTGAGTTAGGAATTGAGTAGTTATTTCCTTTCTTTTCGGGACAAAGTATTGTTTTACAAACAAACTTCGTGGAATTAAAGAGGAGGCATACAGTCTTATCGTGAGAGCAACTTGTGTAAGGAGCGGTTCGATAGCTCAGTTTGTTAATGCACATAAGAAATGGGTCCATGATTCATATCACATTGAGAGTTGTGTTGATTGTAGGAAGGACATTCGTATGCCCAGGAATAATAATGGATGATAATTATTCACTTTTTTAAAAATGTCATAAAGATTCTAGTTCCAACTTTTACCTTGAGTCGTAATCAGAATTCATAGTCGTGATTTGTAATTGAGATTCATAGTTCGTGGGTATTCATTGCATCCATAGTGTATTCGTAGTTTATCGTGCATTGGTTTGTTTACTCTCTTTCATTGAATCATATATTATATTAAATTCGTTGTTAGTTATTGATAAGTATGTATGTATATACAATAAAATCAGAGGATTAATACTGTAATTAAACCAAACTATTCGTCACATGCTTCAATTAATAAGAGAATCAGGGACTAATGAGGTAATATTATTTGACAGTTGTACATGTACTGTGTATTTTAAATACTAATACTTGTCAGTTGAAAAAACAGGTGACAAAATTCTCTCTATATTTATTATTTTATTAATACAACATTTATTGCCTTCATTATCTTATATTGATCCGAACCCTTAATTATTGAAGTATCGTAGAGTTTGTGAGTAATCCCCTACCCACACTTTTAGATATTAGAGGAGGATATCGGGAATGACTTTCGATTTGCGAGGTACACATTAGGACAAGGATCTTCCAGTAAAGAATAGAAGTGAAAGGCAGAGGAAGAGATTGGAAATACTGAAGTCCAAGATAAATTATCCACACTCTAAGGTTAAATAATTCACTTTCGGAAGATTGTATTTGACCCTCCAATCAAAGATACACTCTTCAAACTTCCACTACACTTATTCATAAATTTATCCAAAAAAATAAAAAATATAAGTAATTTTATTTACTTATTGAGAAATTGCTCTAAAAGCAGCAAATATCAGAACTATCACCCAAAAAAAAAAAAAAAAGAAAAGAAAACACCCGAAGCTTAATTTTATCACATATTAATTGTGAAAAAAACAACGGAAATTTAGTGAAACTATAACTTAGTGGTGAATAACTACAAATCCTAATTGTGAACAGATAAGTAGTGCATATAACATATATTAATTCTTGTTAGTAATAGTTTTAGACAAACCATCAACATCTGATGGCCTTTTATCAATGATTAAAAAATTTGAGCCCACAGTTAACACAAGTGTATGGATTAGCAGGCCATTAACCATCGACATCTGATGGGCCTTTTATCAATGAATGAAAGATTTGAGCCCATAGTTAACTCTAATTAATATTTCTTCATTTTGCGGGGATTAGTGATTTCTGTATTTATTTTTATTGAAGCGCAGCCCAGCCCAGCACAAAGTTAAAAATGCCAATTTTCAAGCATCTGTAATTTTTCAAGGTTGTACGCAAGGTGAGAAGCTTGCTTGATTAGTTTGAGTGAGGATTTGGAACTTTTTATTGTAAAATAAAATAAAATAAATTAGATACCCACGCAAAGTAATATCTATTCTCATTTATGTTCTCAAATGGTTGTGCCTTGAATGCATAAGAGCCGTGGGTTGGAGCTTTATGTACATTGACAACTTGTTTGGTGATACATTTTAGGCTATCTTTTTGCTCTAAAATTAGATTGAATTTATATGTCCAGTTTTGGATCCAAGTTTTTATGCCCAAATTTGGATCTAAGTTTTTTTTACTATTGTAGCGTCAATTTTTTTTTTTTAAACTAGATGAATCCATTTTTTTATTATTAAAAAATTGCAACCAAGCAAATCAAAGTGACTAGAAATGATACTATTTTACAGTAAAATATTTTCAGGTAGTCATACTATTCTGATGGCTAATATTGCAGAATAAAAGTTCATTTGACGGAACACCTTGGAGTATACTTCTCAGGTTACCTTGAAATTAAAACACACAAATATTTAAGAAAAAACAAAATATTGCAAAAATAATAAATACATGCTTTCGTTACATTCACAATTTTACATATTAAGAAGGTATCCAAAAAAATCCCAAATATCTTGTAATCCAAAAATTTTAATTTTAAATTTTGTCAACTTGAATTAAAAATTTGAGATGTTCTTTTATCTCAAAATTTCATTTTTGTTCTATTATTTTATGTATTTTCCAATTTATTTAGCAATCATGGCTTAGTAAAGAAGGGAGTAATAGCATACATCTTTTGTATTCCAAAATGTTGAATATTTTATAATTCCGAATTAGAAAAGTAAATAATATTTTTTACTACATAAAAAAAAAAAAAAGAAAAAGAGGGGAATATTCAAGCATCCAAGACAGACGTTTCTTCGAGAAAAAGAAAAAGGAAATTTGAGACGGAACATAAAACAATTAATATCAGACTGGCGGAGTATATACATGCATATATATATATATATATATATATATATGAACGAAAAGACGATACATACCCATAGATCTTCGCTGAAAGTACATACAAATCGTTAAAATTGTGTTTCGCTTCTCTGTCTAAATTGAGATCTATAACAAGAGATCAAACCAAGTTCCCGCAATCTAGGGTTTATATCTCTCTCTCATTGTTGTTTGTCCAATTCGATCAATTCCCCAATTCCATAGGTGTTTCTTACTATCTTCCAATTTATATATATGATTGATTTGATTTATCAATATATATATACACATATATCTATCTATCTATCTATCTATCTATATATATATACGATTTGGCCCTAAATTTGGAAATCTTGATTTGATTGTGTTGGTGTTCAGTGTGCGGGTGGATCATGACGATTCCAGATGCGGGATGCATGATGGATAGCGGTGCAATTGGAATACCGGTAACCCCCGAGGAAGAGAAGCGGATCGCAACCGAGTTAACTCACCAGGCCGAGTCCAACTTGAAAGAAGGCAACTTGTACTACGTTGTTTCTAACAGGTTTACATTTTCACATTTTTGTTCCCATTGTTGCCAACACCATGTTCCGTTTCTGCATATTCTTGAGTAATTAGGATATATCTTTCAACTATTGGAGTTTGAATGCGCACAGGGTCGGAAGAAAAGGGAGGGGGGGTATGGGGATGTGCTGGAACTGGCGCACCTGCCTGGGCCCCGATAATTTTTATACAATTTTGAAATTTCAATAATAATTTTTACTATGCGGTACCCCGGAAAAAATGGCATACTACATAGACCACCCCCAACACAAAAATCTTGGTTTCCACATCCTTATGGGACAACTTGTTTAATGAAGTTATTATTGGGAGCAAAAGACGAAATCCCTCGCCTTGGGAGTCCTCACACCCCAGTCCCTTAGGGAGGAGGTAAGTCGCGGTGACCCAACAGCCTTCTAGGCAGGAGGCTCAATGTGGACCCACCCCCACAAGGGGATGAAAATCCCACGCTCTCGAACCTGTGGCCTTGGGAATAATCCACTGCTCGAGTACCAACCGAGCTACGCTAAAGTTATTATTAAATGTGCCGTGTTGGGTTGATTATCATAATTGCCTCATGTGTAACCTTTCCTAAAATTGATAGTGGTGGTGTGTAGAACACTAACTTGAATTTTTCAAGGACCTTTTCATTGCGACTTGTGGGATACGGGTTCGTTCCCTTAGACTTAGTCTCTCTAGAAACAAAGGTAAGACTACATACATCGGGCCCGGCCGTGCATGAACTTTATGCACTAGGCCGTCCATGTTCATAACAAGTTTGAAACGAGATCGGGATTTCAACTACAAAACAAATACTAATTTGAAAGAAGACAACTTGTAGCCATTATGGTCCCAATTGTATCGTTGCCATGTTAGTTGTTCCCTTGGGCTTGTACAGATGTTTGCTTCTATATCATTACCAATATTTTGTTCTCTTCATTTGAAAACAGTTATCTCCATTAATTTGGAATTGTTATTTTGATGGATGCTCATGGTCTGTTATGGTTTAACCTAATAAAGCTATAGTTTTGAACCTGTGGAAATTTGGTTACGGAAACATTATTGAAGAAATCATGATTAAATGCGCCTTGATAGGTTGAAGAAAAAGAATTTATTTCTTGTTTGGCATAAATAAGGTGATTAATGTATTAGTGAGCTAAAAATGAATTTGATCAGAATTCCAATTTTCGCTTTTTCCTTTGAAGTGTATATTTCATCAGTGCTTACTCCTGCCAGATTTCTTAGTTTCTTGGTTAGTAGGTGTTTCTGGTGGATTTAAACTCGAGAATTTTACTAGTTTATTTTTGAATTTCATGTGCAGATGGATTACAAGCTGGCACAAGTACACTGAGCAAGACGTTAGAAATTATTTGTTTGACAACCACTCAACTGATATTCAGTCTTCGGCTTTGTCCAAAACAGTGGAGAGACCTGGGCCCATTGACAATTTGGATATTGTTTTTAAGGGGATGGGTACTGAGGGTGATGAGCTGGAAATTAGTAGAGCATTACAGGAAGGTTCAGATTACGTTTTAGTTCCTCAGCGAGTTTGGGAAAGGCTTATTGAATGGTAATATGCTTATCTTGATTTCCTTTTCTTCTCCCCTTGAAGAAAGTTTGCAGTTATTATTTTCAATCGTATTACTAGTGATGCTTTCTCCTGAGTTTTGTTTTTATGCCCTTGGATAGGGCACCGTATAGATATCTTTTGTTAGTTTATGAAGATGAATAATCATCTAGTTAATATTTGCATACACCTCTTGTGTTTTTATTCTCAGTAAGAGATGACATATGTCTTGTGATTGTGATGTTATTAATTATCATTACATATTCATTTAAAGTCTGTTACAGGTGATGTAATGTAATTCGATTTCTGCATTATTAGCTTGGTCTTCCTTTTGTTGTCACTAAATGTCCGACCTGGAATACCTTTAGTCATCATTATGTTTATGTATCTTGCAACCTATCTGTCAGTTACAGGCAGGATCTGTAGTCTTAGTCAATTTATTTTTACTAAGCATCAAATTGCTAAGCATGTATTTCAACAAACGGGTTCTTAGGTATGGAGGTGGACCGGCATTGCCACGACAGTTGATTTCACAGGGTGATATTAACAAGCAATTTAATGTGGAGGTATACCCTCTGTGTCTTAAATTGCTGGATTCTAGAGACAATAGCCAATCAATCATTCGTTTAAGTAAAAAGGTACGATCCTATATTTTATTTATAACCTCATATTTGTGGTCGAGTTACTACTTTCTTTGTGATCTCTCAATTTTTATTTTATTTTATTTTTTGATTTGTGTAGGCTTCTCTTCGAGAACTTTATGAGAAAGTTTGTAAGCTTCGACAGGTAGAGCCAGAAAAGGTATTCGATAAGCCGATAACTATCATCTGAATTCGTGTGTTTACGACTTTACGTGCTTGTTGGATCGATGAGATCTTTACTTATTACCTTTTTGCTGAAAAAAAATCAGGCACGAATCTGGGACTATTTCAACCAGCGGAAGCACGAAATTCTAGAGGATTCAAACAAGACCATTGAGAAATCTGAACTGCAGATGGATCAAGATGTAAGTACATTGATGGAAATTCAAAGTTTTATTCTCTGTTGGTTCTTGGAAATTAGTGTGGGGTCAGTGGTTGTGTGTATTAATTCCTTTTTCATCCATATCATCAACGTCATACAGGAATATTACTCTATTTTTTGCTTTATCTATGCTTTGGGTTTACTTCCCTTTTTTGTGGAATATTATGAACTTGAGCTTAAATCTTCACCTTGTTTTATGAAGAAAGGCGACAGTCTTAGCTTGTTTGGTGAGATGTGTATTGTCCCAGGGATCAGGGAAACATGAAGCAAGGTTTTTGGGCAGTATGATCTGTTGTTACGGATTCTTGGCTGAGGAATTGTTATTGGTTATGTAATTAGCAATAGTCAACTCATTCGTTGAGGAATTCTTTGCCAAATAACAAATGAATCTGTGAAGCTTTTTGGACATGCCGTGATGTATTTGGTTGGTTGTCAAATCCCCTAGGAATAGAAAAGCAAGCTGATGTACCAATTTTAAGCAAATGCACATGGATACATAAGAGAGGGTAATCATGGAAGGTTTAGTGAACAAAAAGCAAGCAAGTTTTGTAACTTTTTCCTTTTGAATATAAATAAATTGATAATTTGGCGGGTTTGCAATTAGAAACTAAACCTTTTAATTTTTATCTGAAATACAAACAAAAGAGTTAGAAATCGGTATGAGATTCATTTTTGTTTTCTTACCATCTATTATGAGCTAAATTTGTTGTGGAGTACCCATCAAGGTTTGAAACCTTTTTAAGAAACTCTTACAATACAATACAACTCATTAACTAGACAAGTTTTGAATGCATTCCGATTTCCACATCATGTTTTGTTATGCTAAGTTTTCTATTCTATCTGTTGATTAGCTGTCATCCTTGTAGATCCTTTTGGAGGTCCAAGTTGATGGGTTTTGGCCTCCTCGACTTTCTATGGATTCTACAGGAAATGAACTAGCTTTGGTTCCAATAGAACCCTCAAGATCATCTGTTACAATTGCCGGGGGACCAAGTCTGTCCAATGGTCATTCATCTAGTTATGGTTCTCGTTTTGGTCAAAGAAGTCTTTCGGGCTCAGGCTCAGCTGATATGGAAGATGGTTATGACACTTTAAAGAACATAGCAAAAGCGGAGAAGAAAGGATTAGCAGGATTGCAAAATTTAGGAAATACTTGTTTTATGAATAGTGCACTCCAGTGTTTGGTACACACGCCTCCCATTGTTGAGTATTTCTTGGAAGATTATTCTGATGAGATCAACAGGCAGAATCCTTTAGGTTTGCATGTACGTAGCATCTTTTAGTTATTATTGAAACTGGTTTTTCTAAACACTATGTTTGAAAAATCTAATATTGTGAGAATTTTTTTGCAGGGTGAACTTGCTCTTGCATTTGGCGAATTGTTGAGGAAACTGTGGTCATCTGGTCGGACAGCAATTGCTCCACGTGCATTTAAGGGAAAGCTCGGTCGATTTGCTCCCCAGTTTAGTGGGTTTAATCAGCATGATTCGCAGGTTATTACTGGACATCCTCTCTAGTTTAGGAATACTTCACAAGTAGCTTCAGTTGAGGATAAGATGTTGGAGTGTGCATGGGTTGGTTCAATTGAGAACTAAACTGAACCTAAAAAAACCGAACCAAC
>MKEJ01068278.1:0-13904 GCA_001753735.1 Embelia ribes | reverse complement strand
TATGTTATATTCATGGTATGACTTGTGTTTTAGGATTGGATCGTTAGATTGCTTGTATGTGTTAAATATTAGCTTTTAGTATGAATAATGAATGGGACAATCTAACAACTTAGATAAAGTATGCGGAAAAAAACAATAAAAAATTGTGTCAATTATTAAGTAACAATTATGAATAGGGATGTAAGCGAACCGAGCACGATTGACTTTGTTTGGCCCTTCAAACTGAACATTTTCTTAATGCAAAATTATACAAAAAATATATTCACATAAATTAATAAAAATTGTATAATTGCATATTGGATATTAATTTGTCTTAAAGAAAGAGTTATGACTATTTAAGTTCAGACATTTGGAATACAAGAGATATTTATACATAAGCAAAACACATATTCTTGCTGTAGATTTTCTGAGCATAAATTCTGTAATAGTTGAAATTTTTTCATTACCACAAAAACTGTTTTCCTACAAAAAGTAGTTAATTTCCGGGTTTGTGACACTGCGTTGAGCCATCTACAATATCTAGGCTTAGTTTGGGAATGTTTTTATTTCTCAAGAGTGGCTTTTCAAAATTAATTATATTATAATATTGAGTGAGTATAATTTTATTTTTTGATAAATAAATTTTATAAATTGTTTTAATAAATAGCGTGATATTGGTAAGGTAATAATTTTATTATAAAATAATGAAAATATGTATAGATGGAGAGTGTAATAATATGTTTTTGGTAACTAATGATACCAAAATTAAAAAGAAACTTTCGAAAGCATACAAAACTGCTTTTAAAGCATTCCTTAAAAAGGTTGAAACAAGTTATCAAAAATAGATCTTTTAATATTTATCAAAGATTATATGCTACAATTTCCAATAAAAGTAAAGAAAAAAACATCCCAAAACTTCGCCTTAATCTATATAACCGTTTGCATGTATGGAAATCCTTTCTATACAAGAATATTTTTGCTTGTAATGTATAGTTATTTTTAGAACAAATTACTATAAGTTAAGGATAACTTATCACCAATAGTTTAAATTAGTTATAATGAATTATTCTTAGATTGTAGTAATTATATCCTCAAAACATAATAACTGGTAAAAATTTTATTGTAGAAAAATGTTTTGAAAGCAAATCCATCATGCAGACCCAGTTGTTTTTACCATTCACAAACTATCAAATGAAACATATAAGAAAATGCGTTAATTATGGGATACAAATTGTTTGCCTTAGGACTCTCCAAGTAAAAGTATTATATAGTGAAAATATATAAATTACAACTAAATGAGCATTCACAGCATATTATTTAGCCAAATCATGCAAATACATGTAAAAACACAAATTATTTCTAATTTCCAGAACTCAATTGAAAATTATTTGCAACAGTTGTGCAATTTGTATGTACAATATTAGAATATAACTTCCTTTATATTTTTCCTCGTTTAGTGATAAAAAAAAAAAGGGTGGAAAAAACTCTTCAAAAAATAGGTATATTATTTTTTTAATATGATCCAAAGTTAATTTCAGAAAGTTGGATATAGCCAGAATTAGAAAAAGCTACTTTTTTCTGAATAGTAATATTCAGATGTATGGTACGAAGCCACATAGGTATTTCCCGTTTATTTTTTATTTTTTGAAAAAAAAAAACTCCAAAAGTTTGAGTAAGGTTTTTTACAATTCCAGGTTAGATGGATTTTAGTGTTGCGTAAATGGTGCATCAACATAAATAATTTTTAATATGGTGCTCTGTATTATATTAGTCATTACTAATGACAAATATTTGAAAATAACGTATGTTATTCACCACTAATAATAACGAACAATAATACCTTATTTTTATTTTTTATTTTACAGCTCGTCACTAGTAATAGTGAAAAATATTTTTATTTTTACAATTGGCCATTAGTAATAATACAAATATTTTTATTGTTAAATCATGAATAGAGGTATTAAAATTGATATGTAGGAAAATAAATTGTAATATTAATATATAAAAAATAATAATAATAATTTTTTATTATTAAATCATGAATAGAGGTATTAAAAATTTTTATATGTATAAAATCTGTATTATGTATATATATACATCTTTACACATAATTTGGCTGTACGTGTGACGTGGAAGGCAATAATTGTTCGCTGAGGCGTGGGGCAGCCGGGTAGATGTGACTGAGAAAGCTCGGGTTTTTTTTTTGAAGCTTAAAAAATAAAATAAATTGTTATTTTTGCAACAATATATAAATTGATTTTTGTCCTAAAAATAATAATAACAATATTAATTATTTTTATCATTATTAATGGCGAATAATAAAAAAATATTATTTTTTATCATTACTAATGGATAACTGTAAAATATATATATATATGTTCGTCATTAATAATAGCGAATAATATATAATATTTTCAAGTGTTTGTCTTTAGTAACGACGAATATAGTGTAGTGCACCGTATTAAGAATTATTTATACTGATATATCGTTTAGGCAATATTGAAGTTCACCTAACCCAAAATTGCAACAAACCTCAGCTCAAGTAGCTCACGAGCACAACACCTTATCTAGTCCCCGACTCTATAATTACGTTCTTGCAACTTTGAAGGACTAAATAGATATGACTGTAAGAATGGGAGAAAAATAAAGTAGACCCATACTGAGAGGACCAGTGGAGTAATTAACGCATATAAAGGTTGATGGAGCAAACAATTATAAATAGATAAGAGATTATTTAAAAAAAATTACAAATAGAAAAAAGTAAAAAAAGAAACATGGTAGCAAAGTTTATGGGGGTAAAAGGATAGTTAAAAGACCAAAATGTATCTGGCTTTTTTTCTTTTTTATTTCTCAAGGATAAATTTCAGTTAAATTTTCATTTTCTTTTGTGTTAGTTAAACCTTCCGCCATCATCTATACGGGCTTGCAACAACAGCTGAAGATATAAAATTAAAATATATAAAAGTTGTTATATAAAATTGTATTTGCAACTCTTGAAAAAGTTGGGTTGAGTTTCACTTTTATTAGTGAGCTCGTGCAATGCGATGATTCGACGATCAAATCACACCAATATCTTATAGAGATGCTTCTTTTAACATGTCAAATTTATGATTACAAATTGATTGCCTCATAAAAATGTTTAAAATATGAATTTAATTTGGAAGAATAACATAAATTATTTTGCATTTAATCCATATAATTTGTTGTGGTTCGATATTACAGGTTTTCATATGATTTTAGGTAATTTGTTGTGAAAATTGAAGACCCGATAATTAAAGCAATAAAAAACATAAGGCCCAACAGTTCGTACATGTATCAATCGAACAAGCCAGACAGCTCAAGATGGTCACCCTATTTTATGACATAAACGCCCTACTTATATCTATTATCCTACCTACATATTTAAAAATAAGTGATCATGGGAACATAAGCACCGAAAGAAGAGTGTCTAACACTTATTATAGTAGTATAAGGGTGAGGAGGCATGTTTTAATCACAAAAATATAATCTTGCAAGTAATGTTATAAAAACGTTCAAGAATTTTTCATTGCAAATTCTATTTTTATGGATAAAATATATTTCCTCGTGCTTACACCACTACAATAAAGTGATATGCATTCTTCTTTCCACCCACACCACCCCATCACCATTCAATTGTGAAGCTGGGTGGTTGTTTTTTCCCTTGGGTAGATATAAAAAATCTAAGGAGGGACAAAGAACCACCAATCATTTTTCATTTTCTCACTGTTGTTTTTGTCGGGTAGCAAAGAAGGCTACAGAGGACACCTAACACAACACTTCCTCATTACCTTCCACATCATATTTTTATTTTATTTTATTTTATTTTGTTGCTTAGGAAATTTGTACAGGGTTGGTGTTGATTTTTTGTGCTTTTGGGGCTACAATTTGAGGAACCTTTGGAGAATTAATTAATAAAAAATTAAAATTATTTATTTTTCTTGATTAAGTTGTTTAATTTAAAGGCATAATTATTTTCTTAAATAGTTGCAATGTCTTTGCTATTTAGTTTAAAGGCATAATTATTTTCTTAAGTAGTTGCAATATCTTTGCCAGTATGCTCTAAATTAAATTTTGTTATGTTTCATCTAACCTATGCCATGTTAGGCTGGATTTCTTCTTGTTTAGGGGGTAACAATAAATTAGTGGAATCTCATAACACCTTAATTGATGAGTATGATTTTATAAATCTTAATCCAAAATTGATTTAGTCTAAACTCTGGGTTTTTACCATGTCCGAGTATTTTATAAATTATCACGGCGCAGTTATGGAGTTTGACAAACTCTCGATGTCACACTAGTTAAAAATAAAACAGATTATAAATATTAGTGATTTTCTAGACAAATTTTATTTGGAACTCATCAATTGGGGAAATTAGGGGAGGAAATCAATTTATTAGATTCCTTATTTATGCAAGACTTTTAATTTTTATTGTTGAAATTTATATTTGGCACATAAAGAGTGTAAATCTGACTGGAGGGTCAAATATAAACTCCCAAAAGTGGATGGTTTAATCTTGAAAGTCCGAATATTGTATCCAAGTTTCAGTCTTTCTGATATCTTTCTTTGCCTTTAAGTTCTATTCTTTCCCAAAGGTTCTCGTCCGAATGTACTTCTTGTAAGCCAAAGGTTCTTCTTGAAGTCCTCCTTTAGTATTTGAAAGTGTGGACAAGAGGGCTACCCACCACAAATGCTCTGATACTTAAGTAAGAAAAGGTTCGAATAAAGATTGTAAATGTAAGATAATTAAGGTAATAAATGTTGTATTAATTAAGTATTAAATATAGAAAGAAAATTTTCACCTATCTTTTCAGCTCACAAGTGTCGGCATTTATAGTACACAGTACTTGTGCAACTATTAAATGATATTACCTTATTAGTCCTTGAATTCCCTGTTAATTAAGTGTGTGACAGATAGTTTGCTTTAATTATAGCATTGGTCACCTAGTTTTATTGTATGTACAGACACATACTTATCAACTGCTCCCCAACTGCCTCGACTATAACTCTAGTTTGTTGATTCGATGGAATTATTGATCAGAGATAATTTTGATAGGGAAATGTTACCTTCTGGGGTAAGGTTATTTAATTTTAGGGATGGAATTTCATAATAAAAATTAACATCGAGATTTTAAATCTTTGTCATTTAGATTCGAACCTTGTTGCCTCGGACTTCTCGATTTCTTATTTTAATTTCCTGAGACTTACCTTTAAACTATTGTTTCTAGGTATAATGCATTTATACTCTTTTTATTAGACATTAAATGCTTTAGGAGGTGAAATTACTAATCCAATGAACCTATTAGCCATAGGCGGTTGTATGCCAGTCCACGCTTACTTAAGAGACGTGGAGCATTTATTGTGATGGACACATGTCTTTTCATCTTCCCTAAATTTCCACCTATAAATAGGTGATCCTTCATGTTTGAATCTCACTTGTTTCCCCAACTTACCATTCTAGAGAGAGTTTGATTTCTTACCCCTTCAAACTTCCAAATGGATTTCTCTGATAGTAATAGCAGCTCGGATATGAATCTCTATGATACCTTCCTTGATAGGGGAGTTATCACGACTTTGGAACAATATGAGGAGCTGAAGAAAGAATTATCCTTGAAGGATCATAAGCTGGAGGAACTGAAATTCAGCTTGGAGAAGTATGATGACCTCCTGTCCCGGCTGGTGGCCCTGGAGGTGGAGGTAGCAACGTTGGGAGCCAGGGTCTCTGTTCTGGAGAAAACTTCATATAGTCCTGGGATTCGTCCCTATGGTGCAAGCCTTGGGGCTAAGGTTGCCACCCTGGAGTCGGCCTTCTCTAGCTCATCTAGCTCCACCTGGGGGGGGAAGATGATACTCATAGGGGATGTATTATATCTCTTGATAGCTTCATGTAATCCCCCCTGAAGATAAATAAAGTATTTTACGGGTTTTCACTCATTCGACTTTTTTGAATTGTTATTTTATTTAAACAGCATATACTAACATTACTGCTATTTTAGTTTCACTATGATACTTCCATTCGAATTCCCTTTGATTTATGATAATACTTCTGCCACGTGTAACCAATGTACTATTAATTGGGTTAAATTAATCGTATCTGCCAATTTAAAGGTCTTATCATATTATTAATACAATAAATGCTCGTCTCCCACCGTCAAACTTTTTCTCTATAAATTGCTCAAAACATGATCTTACTTTCCATTCAAACGTATTTTTGTTAGAGAGAGGAAATAGATTTTTCTTATATACCTCAATATTATGTCTTAATCAAGTGAGTGTAGTGGGTATAGCTATGATACTGATGTAGTTCAAATAGGAAAAGACTTTACATATGACCTCCTGAACCTAAAGGGCTTCATTCTTCAAAGCTACTTTAACATTTGGATACAATAAGTTAAGGGTACAATAACAATAACAATAAAAACCGAAGGGCATACGTAGGGTCTACTTTGTTTTGGTATCAGAGTTGGACCCACTATGAATAATGAAAGGGAGCGTAGTCGTCTTGTTAACCACTATTGTGGTAAATTGGGTGAATCCTCAAAGTTATTTTCCTAAGAAAAGCTTATGGTTGGCTAGTAACAACGGATAAGTCCTTCACTCCTATTGACTCCGAGATTCCTACAACAATAAAACTTGAATACTGTGTAGACAATAAGCTTGAGCCTGTGGAAGATGTGGGTACTTCAAGTTCTCAAAGTAGCTTCGAAGAATGAAGCGCTTTGATTGTTATTGTACCCTTATTTTATTTATGGAATGGGCAGCCTGAAGAGAATTTATTTGCATATACAATTACTTGATTGTATTAATCCATTACCCGATTGTATTCATCTAGAAAAGAAACAACAGACTTCGAAAAAGAATTGCATTCTACTATTACTGCCTTTAACCTACTGATAATACTTTTAAGCTCTTGAAGACATGCATAATTTCTGCATTCTTTGCATCGGCTTTATCCCGTTGCTCCCGAAGTCCTGTAACTTCCTGATGAAGGTCAAACAGCTCTAACGTGAGCTCGTGAGGACATTCATTTTCTTCCCGAAAGTACTCATTCTCGTCCCAAATATGAGAATTCTCCTCCTCAAGCTCTGCAAAGCGTTTGTTTAGGCTTAACAGCCGACCAACTTCTCGCTGCAACCAATCTGAGCGTTCGTCAACATCAGTTTTCTTTTTCAAAGTTTCCTCAGTCAGTTTTTGGGATTAATTAAGTTTATGGCGATAAGAGGCAACCTCTATATTAATCTCGTCTTTCGTGCTAATAAATTATTCCCCCTCAAAATATGCCACATTGCGTTCTAGTTCAGTAATGGTGAGATTAGCTTCACAGAAAGATTTTCTTAGCTCCGAATTGTGATAAATGTACAGACATAATTTAGAATGAAAAACATTACACAATGCTTTAAAGGACACTATAAAAATGAGAGGTCGAAAGAGCGAACCTCGATTAGGATCTAGCGAAGCATGGCGAATATGATTCACCAACTTCACCAGTTGCAACCTGAATTCCCCAATCCAACCCTCGCCTAGGTTGGGCATGTCTTCGGGTCAAACTGGAGAATGGGGAGCAGGGAAGTTACTTCTATCCTATATAAACAAACAATAATGTCTATTCAGGCTTCAAGTATCAAGTAATAATAAAGAGGGTCTAAGAAAAATAAAATAAGCGTCTCATTCACAAAAGTCATTACAAGATTCAGACTTTATCCATGTTATAACTAATTCCTTAAACATATCATGCCAAACTAACCACAAGATTTCTTACTAACAAAATCTTGATATCTTAAAAAAGAGGAGAAAGAAAAGAGAAGGAGGTGCCCCCAAGAAAATCATGCATTATCTTCTAAAGGAGGATGTAAGGAGGACACGTTAGGGCACGGAGAAGCCGAGGAACCAACAGTGGGAGAGGATGTCTTAGAAGATTATTTGCGTTTAAGCTTCGTGAAAGTCTTATTTGACCTGCCATTGTGAGATCAATAATTTCCTTGGCATAAGGTATTAATTGAGAACTTGAATAATAAAGCTTTTTGTTATGTTTAAATTATATATCACTTTATACCATGTTGTTTCATGGCAACGTTTAAAGGGAAAAAATAGCTTTCTTCTTTCCATGAAAATAGTTGATACATTCAGTTTAAAACTTATAGATTTTTCTAGGACAAAATTGCAAAAAAATTCATCTTAAAATCTGAGCAGCCAAATAAACCTATAGTAGAATATACTTGCAAATGTGCTTGAAGATTGTTGTTTCATTTTCAAACTTACTATTTTGCTTTTTAATTTCTCAAATGAGAAATGTGGGTGAGAAATCTCCCATAGCAGTTTTTATATTTTTATATATTTTAGAAAAAAATATAAAAATGTTGCAGTAGATTTTTCAGTGGAAAAATTTAATATCCATTCTTTCTTTATTACTTTTTTTTTCACAAGTATAATTAACCTGGGTTAAGTTTCGAAAAAATATTTTTGTATTTTATTATTATTATATGATAAATAATTATTATAATAAATTTATAAATTTTATAGAATGACTGGTGTTGATAATTTCTAAAATATGAATTTATAATAAGAGAATAAATAGATTTTTAGAAAATGAAATATTGAGTGAGATTACATGAGAAAGACCGGAGGAATGCTCTTACAGTTATTGCTTTCCTTTTCTATTGCAGGTAAAAAGAGGCTCTTCTGTCATATTCATGAAGCTTTGTATATATATATAGAATTTAAATGTATATTTAAAGTCCAAAATCTATATAAAAAAAAATGTGATAATCCATCTAAAATCTATATGATTCCTTGTATGTGTTAAATATTAGCTTTTAGTATGAATAATGAAAGGGACAATCTAACAACTTAGATAAAGTATTCAGAAAAAAAAAATTAAATTGTGTCATTTGTTACGTTCAAGTCATGAATAGGGATGTAAGCGAACCGAGCCCAGTTGACTTTTTTAGGCCCTTCAAGCTGAACATTTTTTCATGCAAAATTATACAAAAAATATATTCACATAAATTAATAAAAATTGTATAATTGCATATTGGATATTGACTTGACTTAAAGAAAGAATTATGACTATTTAAGTTAAGATATTTGGAATACAAGAGATATTTATGCATACGCAAAACACATATTACTATTGTAGATTTTCTGAGCATAAATTCCGTAACATTAGAAATTTTTTCATTACCACAAAAACTTTTTCCCTACAAAACGTAGTTAATTTCCGGGTTTGTGGCACAGTGTTGAGCCATCTACAATATTTAGGTTTAATTTGGGTATTTTTTGCTTCTCAAAATTGGCTTTTCAAAATTAATTATAATATAAAGCGATTATAATCTTATTTTTTGGTAAATAAATTTTAGAAATTATTTTAATAAGTAGCGTGATGTTGGTAAGGCACGCTAAGGTAATGATTTTATTGTAAAATAATAAAAGTAAGTATGGATGAAGAATATAATAATATATTTTGGCAATCAATAATACGAAATGGAGGAGAGCAAAAATTGAGGTACCTGATTCAAATTACCAAATATTCAGATTTGGATTTTTTTTTTTTTTTAAATTCGGATAATTTGAGAATTTGGGTTTAGGTAATTTAGGTAATTACCCAAAATATTTCAATAACGAAACGGCGTTATTTTATATTATATATATATATATATAATAAGAAAATGATGGCATTTTATGTATATAATTCGGGTTCGATTCTAGTAATTCGAGTTCGGATTTTAGCCTAAATTGGGTTTGGATTTATTATTTATTATTTGGATAATTCGGATTTAGATATTTAATATTAATTTTGGATAATTCGGATTCGGAAATTTTATATTTTTTTTAAGTAATTTGGATTCGGCTAATTCGAATTGGGTATTTTCCGAATTACCCGAATGCCCCCTCCTCCACAAAACTGCTTCTAAAGCATTCCTTAAAAAGGTTGAAACTAAATTTCCAAAAAAAAAATAAAATAAAAAGGTTGAAGCTAGTTATCAAAGATATATATTTTAATATTTATCAAAGACTGTATGCTACAATTTCCAATTAAAAAAATCCCAAAACTTTGCCTTAATCTATATAACCGATTGCATGTATGGAAGTCCTTTCTATACAAGAATATTTTTTCTTGTAATGTATAGTTATTTTTAGGATGAATTAGGATAACTTATTAACAATACTTTAAATTAGGTATAATAAATTATTCTTAAATTATAGTAATTATATCCTCAAAACATAATAATTCTAAAATTTTCTCGTAGAATGTATTGAAAGCAGATCCATCATGTAGACCCCAGCTGTTTTTTACCATTCACAAACTATCAAATGAAACATATAAGAAAATGCGTTAATTATGGGATACAATTTTTTTGCTTTAGGACTCTCCATGTAAAAGTATTATTTGATACAATTTAAGTAGCTTTAATTTTGATAACACATATAATCTTCAAATTGAAAAAAGTGCCTTGTTTTCCTTTATTTGATAACTCATATAATTTTCACATAATCTCACATATAATATCAAAAAAAAAAAAAAATGTTAATTATTCATCTTATTTTTTAGTACTATAATTTTTCAAAATCTTTCATCTGCTTGATGTTTTTCAACGGTAATCATTGTCTCCCTCAGTTTTGCGCTTAAGTAGAAAAAAATACCACATGTATATCTTAAATTATAGAAAATCAAGCAAAAATAATTTTTATTGCATTTCTAGAAATAAAATAACAAATTAGATTCTTGTAATCAATATTTTCAAACAAATCATGTTCAATAGATATTAAAATTAATCCGTTTAATCTTTCTTGTAACACGATCGATCTTAAATACGATTTAAGTAGCTTTAATCTTGAAATTTTTCTAAATGTACATAGGAGAGGTTTTTCTGATATAGAAGTATTGAAAACTAATAAATTAGGGTTTTAAAAACCAAACATAGAAAGAAACTCATAATTAAGAGCCTATTGCATTTTTTTTTTTAATGATAGCCTCATTGCACATATTTTATTTTATTTTTTAAAGTATTTAAACTAAAATTATTTTTTACAAAATATTGAAATACAATAATTTACCATATTTAAATATAATTTATAATTTTTTAATAGTTTAATTTTAGACTCTTTAACATATATTTTTTTTAAGTTACTAATAAGTATGCACTTGTAATTCTAGGGCTATGTGTTATGCACTTCTCGCATGCCATTCCTCTGCTAAAAATATATAAATTACAACTAAATGAGCATTCACAGCATATTATTTAACCAAATCATGCAAATACATGTAAAAACACAAATTATTCCTAAAATCCAGAACTCAATTGAAAATTATTTGCGACTCTATAATTACGTTCTTTGCAACTTTGAAAGACTAAATAGATATGACTGTAAGTATGGGGAAAAAATAAACTAGACCCATACTGAGAGGACCAGTCGAGTAATTAACGGATATAAAAATTGAAGGAGCAAACAATTATAAATAGATAAGAGATTATTAAAAAAAATTACAAATAGAAAAAGGTAAAAAAAGAAACATGGTAATAAAGTTTATGGGGGTAAAAGGATAGTTAAAAGACCAAAATGTATCTGCCTTTTTTTCTTTTTTTTTCTCAAGGATAAATTTCAGTTAAATTTTCATTTTCTTTTGTGTTAGTTAAACCTTCCACCATCATCTATATGTACTTGCAACAACAGCTGAAGATATAAAATTAAAATATATAAAAGTTGTTATATAAAATTGTATTTGCAACTCTTAAAAAAGTTGGGTTGAGTTTCACTTTTATTAGTGAGCTCGTGCAATGCGATGATTCGGCGATCAAATCACACTCGGGTCGCAATATCTTATAGAGATGCTTCAATTTAGATAATTCACATGTCAAATTTATGATTACAAATTGACTGTGATATAAAAATATATAAAATATGAATTTAATTTGGAACAATGAAATATCTTTGCCAGTATGCTTTAAATTAAATCTTGTTATATTTCATCTCGCCATGTTAGGCTAGATTTCTTCTTGTTTAGGGGGTAACAATAAATTAGTGGAATCCCACAACACCTTAATTGATGAGTACGATTTTATAAATCTTAATACAAAATTGATTTAATCTAAACTCTGGGTTTTTAACATATTTGGGTACTTTAGAAATTATCACGGCATAGTTATGAAGTTTGACAAACTCTCGATGTCACACTAGTTAGAAATAAAATAGATTATAAACATTAGTGGTTTTCTAGACAAATTTTATTTGGAACTCATCAATTAGGGAAATTAGGAGGGGAAATCAATTTATTAGATTCCTTATTTATTCAAGACTTTTAATTGTTATTGTTGAAATTTATATTTGGTAAGTGAAGAGTGTAAAGCTGACTGGAGGGCCAAATATAAACTCCCAAAAGTGGATGGTTTAATCTTGAAAGTCCGAATATTGTAACCGAGTTTCAGTCTTTCTGATCTCTTTATTTGCCTTTAACTTCTATCCTTTCCCGAAGCTTCTCGTTCGAACATACTTCTTGTAAGCCAAAGGTTCTTTCCGAAGTCCTCCTTTAGTATTTGAAAGTGTGGACAAGAGGGCTACCCACCACAAATGCTCTGATACTTAAGTAAGAAAAGGTTTGGATAAAGATTATAAATATAA
The DNA here is from genome assembly GCA_001753735.1 of Embelia ribes. NCBI lineage: Eukaryota > Viridiplantae > Streptophyta > Magnoliopsida > Ericales > Primulaceae > Embelia > Embelia ribes. The sequence goes on along the minus strand of MKEJ01068278.1, from coordinate 1,288 downwards.
GATAATTAAGGTAATATATGTTGTATTAATTAAGCATTTAATATAGAGAGAAAAATTTCACCTATCTTTTCAGTTCACAAGTGTCAGCATTTATAATACACAGTACTTGTGCAGCTATTAAATGATATTACCTTACTAGTCCCTGAATTCCTTGTTAATTAAGTGTGCGACGGATAGTTTGCTTTAATTATAGCATTGGTCACCTAGTTTTATTGCATGTACAGATATATACTTACCAACTGCTCCCCAATTGCCTCAGCTATAACTCTAGTTTGTTGATCTGATGGAATTATTTATCAGAGATAATTTTGTTGGGGAAATGTTACCTTCTGGGTAAGGTTATTTAATTTTCGGGATGGAGTTTCATAATTAAAATTAACATAGAAATTTTAAATCTTTGTCATTGAGATTCGAACCTTGTTGCCTCGGATTTCTCAATTTCTTATTTTAATTTGCTGAGACTTGCATTTGGACCATTGTTTCTAGGTATAATGCATTTTATACCTTTTTTATTAGACATTAGATGCTTTGGGAGGTAAAATTACTAAACCAATGAACCTATCAGCCATAGGCAGCTGTATGCCAGTCCACGCTTACTTAAAAGACGTGTAGCATTTATTGCGATGGACATATGTCTTTTCATCTTCCCTAAATTTCCACATATAAATAGGTGATCCTTCATTTTTGAATCTCACTTGTTTCCCCAACTTACCAATTTAGAGGGAGAGTTTTCTTTCTTACCCCTTCAAACTTCTAAATGGATTTCTTTGATAGTGATAGCAACTCGGATATGAGCCTCAATGATATCTTCCTTGATAGGGGAATTATCACGGCTTTGGAAGACAATATCGAGAAGTTGGAGGAAGAATTATCCTTCTAGGATCATGAGCTAAAGGAACTAAAATTTAGCTTAGAGGAGTACGATGACCTCCTGTCCCGGCTGGTGGCCCTAGAGGTGGAGGCAACAACATTGGGAATCAGGGTTTCTTTTTTGGAGAAAACCTTGTGTGGTCCTAGGAGTTATCCCGATGGTTCAAGCCTTGGGGCCAAGGTTGCCACCCTGGAGTGAGCCTTCTCTGGCTCATCCGGCTCTACCTTGAAGGAAGGAGAGAGGAAGAGAGGGAGAGAGGGAGTGTCACGCCCCGATTTTCCTATAAGATCTAAAGCAAGCCCCGAACCCACTAGAAATACCGTCGAGTGAGTGCATTCCCTTTTTAAGTAAAAGAGAACAAAAACTTTATTTGGTTTTGAAAACAAAATCTGGGAATCCACTTCGCAAGCTCTGGCC
>MKEJ01068277.1:0-14981 GCA_001753735.1 Embelia ribes | reverse complement strand
GCGCGGCCAAAGTGCAGCTAGAAGGTTCCAAAATTGGTACAACTATGCCTCTTTTAATTATGATAAGTGGCTTTAACGCTCTGAAGCTCTCTCTCCCCGTGTTTAGCGAATTGGTTCCGAAGTTCTCTCTCTCCTCTCTCCGAATTTTGCCTGCTAACAAGGCTTTTCTGAACTGTAAAGGTAAATAAAATTAGTTTTAATAATTAGGTTAATGGCATATATGTAGATAATTAATTTTGTCAGGGGTATTTTTGGCACGTAAAATAGAGGAAATTTTCCACCCTCTTCATTTTTTTATAATAGAGACAGATTATAATCATTGTATCGCTTCAGTTCCAATAACCAATCAAATTAATAAGACATTTTGTAAATAATTTTATCTGACGTTCCGTTCGTTATAGATATATATAAACATTAAAACCACAATAATTATACTAGTATTAATTTTCCCAGTGCAAAAGGTTATCAAAGAGGGTGCAAGGAAAGGCGATTAGGTATGAAGGTGACGTGGAAGAATCAGAGGAAGAAACGGCCACTCTCCTCCATTTCTCTCTCCTCAAACCTCCCCTTCGACCACGATTCCACCACCACCGCCGGAGAGCCACCCACTCAAAACGACGCCGCACCACTCAAAACCCTAGCTTCCGACGACGACGATGATGATACAACCAAACTCGCCGATTCTTTCCACTCCCAAGGCGATCTATTTGCCCAGGTAATTTGTTAGGTAAATAAATACTAATAAATTGCACTGATTGGGCGTGTTTAATTCTCATATATTTGGCCTTGGAAATATTTTACATTTGGTTTTTTCTTTTTTTCTAGAAATCTCACGAGAATTGCTTACCTTTGATTCATAGAATTACTATATTAACTTTCGAAGCGGCAAAATCTACCATTCACTATTTCTATATCAAAATATGAATTTCTTTTTCCATCAAAATTTATTTAACCTCATGTATGGACAATCTAGTGCACAAAGCTACAGCATTACGGGGTTTAGGAGCGTAAGATGTACGCAAACCTTACCTCTATTGCCAGAGAGGCTGTGTTTCAAGATACGAACATGTGATCCTAATTTCTCAATGGAGGCGTGAATGGCTCTGTCCTGTAGATATATTTAAGTTAGGGCTTTAAGCGGCACTAATATCAATTTCAAGAGAGACCAAACATGGAGCAACTATGGTATGTAGATGCCATGTAAATAATAAGTCAACTCCAAAACTCCCGCATTTTATGACTTTTATATAGTATATATAGACTACCAATTTGGAATTCTCCCGCATTGTGGGGTCAGCCTTACCCTACTTTCCAGGGTACGAAACCCCCAAGACATTTACAACTGTTGAGAAATACTAATGTGTGCAATTTCTAAAAATATTGATTTATGTAAGAGAATGGCTGTTGAAAAGTTAATTTACAAATTAAATGATAAAGATATGTCCTTCTAGACAAATTAGTACTGCCTTATTTGGCTGTGAAATAGTCTGGATGGACTGTTAGCCCATAGCACAGTCAGAAAATAAACACAAAGGACAAGAGTGGACTGTTTGTCCAGTCCAACTTAGTCTTGCGAACAAATGCTCATTAGGATTTTTGCTTTTATTCTTGAAAGGATTTGTTTGGGAACATGTGATTTGGGATCAACAGGTTTAGGATATTTTCTTGTATATTTTGTTAGAGTTTGTTGATATCACACGCTATAATTGTGGTGTTAATGTTAAATATCGTTGTCTTGAAATGCTAGCATAGAACCATGATTTATAATCGTCATAATTACTACAACTTATATAGGTAAATAAATTTTGCCATCTCCTTCGAATATTGCATTGATAATTGAAGTCTAATCCCACAATCCAATTCTAGCGCAAAAGTAGGAAATTTTTGGCCTATGGCCAGCAATTTCGGATTAGTGATGTTATCATTATCCATGTTCAATAAATATTGGTAGGAACTAATATGAAAACTTTGTTATCCTAGAGACATAGCTTAAGACAAAATTATGTACAAGGCCTGCTGGTAAATTAAATTTGAAAAATTAACTAAAAAATAAATGTTAAGGCTCATTTAGATCTTTTGCTCCGATTATACTTCGTAACTAATGTGAAAAAGTGTGGTAGCGGACTATTACTTGTCCTGACATCCGGAGTGTGACTCTGAAACTTGACATGGAATAAGGGAGGGTTGAGCTTGAAGCTCAATGAATAACTTATAGCTACCCTTGACAACTATATCTTTGCACATGGCATTTTCTCTTTGCACTTGAAAGCGATGAAGGTAAATTCTCACTTGAGATTTCATGAGACATAAACTTGTTTTGGGGCACATTTGATTTCTGTAGGATGGGAGATACCGAGAAGCACTTGGGAAGTGGGAAGCTGCGCTTAATTTAAAGCCAGAAAGAGCTATTTTGCATGAACAGAAGGCTCAAGTCTTACTTGAAATCGGGGAAGCGTGGAAGGCTTTAAAAGCTGCAACTAGTAAGTTCCTGTTCTTCTGTATCAACTGAATAATGTTGGTAGTTGTTGCCAATTTATGTCAGTTTTAGAATTTTGGAATGAAGCTTGTTACGTAAACTATCATTTTCATCAGCATAGAATCCACTTTGTATTCGTGGATTTTTTGTTTTTCCTTTAGATTTTAGATCTTCACAAATTCGTCGAGCTTAGCTCTGTGATATTTGTTGCTGGGTTTGAAAAATATTTGTTGTGCGTCCTTTCTTGAGACAACAATAATAAAATTAATTAATGGGAGACTCTTCACGCGCAATAATTTTTGAAATAGGAATGTTATATATATCATATGAGGAGATATCCTATTTATGAGTTACAATTATTTGACAGGAGCTACTGAGTTGGAGCCACTATGGGCTGAGGTTTGTTAAAGCTATACCATGTGAATATATGTTTCTTACTCCATTTTCTTTTCCACATGTGCTGGTGACCATAGTAGTAGTAAGTCTTATATATGTTTTCTACATGCTTATGTTTTGTCTTCATTCCAATTGTTTTACATTTTTCTTTACCCTACATGTTTTTGGAGCATTTATGTAGTGCTACAATTTTCCCATTGGAAATTCTCTGATTTAAAGATGTCAATGTAACTGAAAAAGGAACTGATTGCAGAGGGGATTTTATCTTTCTCCATTCTTTCTTTTAATGGTTACAAAGTCAGAGATATCGGAGTTATTTTCTGTGGTGAGGATGATCTGTTAGCTTGATTTTTTACTAAAAATCTCAGAAAATCAGTTGAGTAGGATTCACGTGACTTGCTACTTGATGTAAAACACCCTGTAAAATTTTAGTGGAGCTCGCATGTTAGGCAAACAAGGGGAAAGATTTTGGCATTCATGGCTACCTAGCCACATAAGAATCCAGATCAGTGAGATTCCCTTGCTTGTTTATAAGCATTGTTTATCTTCATTTCTATGTGTGTGTAGATACACTCCCTGGATCATAAATTGGTTTTTTGTTTGACACATTCTTTTTCTTTTTGGTTTCATATAATATGCGCTGTGCGGTTTTCGTCCATGTTAATTGAGTTTAACCACCAGTCACTCACCAAAAAGATTAAAAGAAAATACTCATGTTAAATGAAGATTGTAATGTCGTTTTGTGGACTACTCTAAGTTGTGACTTCATTATCTGCTTCTGTTTTTTTAATTGTGCTTTTAGAAGCAGCCTTCGGGGTTTTCAAAAGCTACTTCCGCTTGTTTATTATTAATTACAAATAAACCTCAATTATATTTGTTACATTCCCCGTAGATATTTATTTTTGTCTTTTTAAAATAAAAAGCACCGTTTTATCAAACACTACACTACTTATCAAAACAACTTTTAAAATTTATTTGCCAAACACTAGGATTATACCGCTTTTAGAATCAATTTTGAAAAACAGTTTTAAAAAATGGATTATCAAAAGCATCGGCAGTTCCAAACTAGGCATTAGTAATAGATGAAAATGTAAATGAAGCTTGATGCTTAATTTTATATCTATCATGTAGCTGTCTTAATAGGATATGCTACAAAAGATTATTTACAAGAAAAGGCATTAGCTAATGTTTATATTATTTGCAATCATCTTAATCAAGATGAGGATTTTTTGAATTTCAACGTTATTTAGATCTGTATAATGTGAAAAATAGAAATTTTAGGGTATTATGGTGTGTTTCTTCACATCGTGTAGCACTTCATTAAAATTTTTGTTAAAAAAAAACTTGTAATAAATATCTTTCTAGAAAATCATAATTGGCACTAACAAAATTGAAATGCCAGGGTACAATTGGGCTTGTTTGGTATTCCACCAAAAGTAATGCTTTTGTACTTTCAAGTAAAAAGCAAAATATGTGATTTGTTTGCACTAGTAAAAGTAAAATATTTTTTACGTAAAAGTATTAAAGATTACTTATGTAGAAGTAAAGATTTTGTTACTTTTTAAAAACAATACATACTTCTCTTATACTTTACCCTATTACCAACTACTTTTCACAATTCCCAATACAAAAAAAAATATATTTTTCTCAATTTATACCAAACACACATACAATACTTATGAGCATGGTTTTTAAAATTGTACGATACACGATATGTGTCGTATGAAGATCGAATCGTAGCCTCTCCGATACAATTGGAGAGGTGTATCGAAAAAATATGAAAATCATACCGTGCAAAAGATAATCGCACGATATAGAAGGTGAATTGTATCGTCTGGCAATATACGATATCTCTAATTGCGTTAGGAACTATGATCGGAAGTCGCAGACAAGCAACGATTTTCTTCTCGGTGACGCAAAGAATCTGTCTCTGTCGCTCTCTTTCTTTCTGTCGATCACTTTCTCTATCTGGTTTTCCATTATATGTATTTGTACATATAATCGGTGTATGTAGTGTGTGTATAAACATATAATTAGATAAATATTTGCTTCCTTTTTTCATTATAATTATTACATAATATTTCTTCTCTTTTTTCCAAAATCCAGTCTGGCAGTCTCAAAATTTTTTCGAAGGAATTCTAAAACTACACTAATTAGAAATAAATTATTTTTCACCCTTAATTATTTTATAGGCAATCTCAACGATACTAAATCTTTACTGATCATCTTTTAGGAATTTTAATTAATAAACCATTATTCCCTTTAGGTCAACTCTAACTCCAAAAATAACACAGTGTACTCTAATTTCTAAAAAGAGTCAATAGGAGAAGCTTATAAATTTATTATAATTATTATATAATATTTTCTCTCTTTTTTCAAAGTAGGGTTTAGGAGTCCAAAGTTTTTCAAAAAATTCCTAAAACTATACTAATTTAAGTTATTCCTTACCCTTACTTATTATGTAAGTAATCTCAAGGATACTCAACCCTTACTGTCCATCTTTTAGGAATTTAAATTAATAAACCACTTTTCTTTGTACCAACTCTAACTCCAAAAATGACTTCATATTATAATCTAATTTCTAAAAATAGTCACTTAAAAGGAAAAGCTTGTGCCTATTACATTATGTATTGATATTTATATTTTTATATAACATAATATGATTGTAATAAAAAATCTTACGATACACGATACGAAACAATAAAGAAAAACATAAAAAACAATACGGGACCAAAACACGATTTGACAACCTTGCTTATAAGTATTACTTAAAAGCATATTTTTCCAACTCCAACAAAAAATAAACTTTTGTGCTTTTAAGATAGAACCAAATGAGCCCAATGTTTCTATGTATTGTTTTTTGTTCTTTATAATCTTCAAGCTAATATTTTCCAGGCCTGGATCACTCTTGGTAGAGCTCAATTAAATTTTGGGGAGCCTGATAGTGCTATGGAAAGCTTTGACAGAGCATTAGCCATCAAGGTACTCTTGCATTGTAACTTAGTAGATGATTTAAGTTTGAAAATTAATCAGAAGTGCGTATCTTTGTGAATGTCGTTGGCCAAGAGATTAATGTCATCAAGGCTTAATTTGGATTTTTACAGAGTTTCTTTATCACCATTGCACACAGCTTTGCCAAGTTCTTTTTCTGTTTACTGCTTCAGGATGAGTTTGGGTATTGCTTACATCAAGGCGTATGTCACAATTTTTCCTGAAAAAAGAAGTGAAACAAAAGTACTTTTAGAATAAGTGGGTCCTTTTTCTTATACCTCGAGTGCTTCTGGTTTTATTCCTAACTGCTTCTGTTACATATGCACTTACGAAAAGGGAGAATAGAAACTAAAATTGAGCAATACCAAATAGAGCCTTGACAACTCTTGAGTAGGGACATGGATTTCTTTTAAAAAATATTATTTGCTCCTTTTCTTTATGACTACTTTAATGTTTCTTAGGAGGTACCAAATTGACCTTATGCGGTTTTGTATTAGGTACTAAGAAGTAATTCTGCTTATTCTTGTATGTCTAGTTAGTTGCTTGCTATTGCTTAAGTATCATTTCCCTTTAAATTCTTATATATTTGCTGTTGGACTCAGCCTGATTTGGTCGAGGCACGGGATGATAGGCAAACAGCATTGAATCTCGTGAAGAAACGGAAGCAACTTCATTCTTCAGGATTGAGCAGCATTGAAAATCGTTATGCAGTTGGCGACAAGGTGGATAGCTCTTGAATTTTGCGAAAAGGCAGCTATGTAAATATTAGCCAAACATGTAAGGATTTTATGAACCACATGTGTGACACATGGGCTAAGCATTTTTCAATAATTATTATATTAGTCCAAAGTGCTATGTTGGAAGTTATTTCTTTATTTCTTTTTAAGTATAATTTTAGTACCCTGTCAGGTGCAGATTTTTTACATTGGGTGGTCCGGAGGATTGATAATTCATTGTTATTACATTTAATCACTTGCCAAATATAAACGTTATGATGGGTTTTTGTCTATCCGAACCTGCTAGAGTGAAAATATTTGTTCCCTGAATGGGTATTAGGATTTAGCTATTTCTATTTTAATTGGAATGGAATTTGCATTTTTGTAAATGGGTGTTGTGTTCTTGTTCTCGTTATAGGAGCTTCATTTACTAAGGTAGACGTGAGGGGAAAGTGAGGCCATGGTAATTTCCCTTATTGTTATAGCTACAGCAATAGTAGAGCAAAATATGAAAAAGAAAGACAAAGACAGTTGCTCCCAAGGCGGGAATTGGGAGCCAATGCCCTTCGATGTAGCGGAGGAAGGGAAGGAGGTTCCAATGAGCCGTATCAAGAAGAGGATATAGATTCAGATTGGTCCTTAGTTTCTCTTAGCTATGGAAGCTCTTCCTCTCCATAAGCAGTTTGTTTTTTGTGGTTTGTGCTGTAATAAGAAAGGTGTTGCCATTCTAGTATATGGTGCTCCGGGAACACTCAACATTGTTACACTAGGAAACACAATGCAATAGAGATATTCTACCATGTGAATCGTTGTTAATAAAAAGGTTGGGAGTTAAAAATTAGATTTCGGCTCAACAAAGTTCCTCCAAGCCTCAAGAGCATGGTGCTGATTTCTTGTTATCTCTCACAATTGGATGCGGCATGTTGGGATAAATCATAATCTCCAACTTTTCATATGCAAAATGATCAAATTGGGCATATTTGATGCAGGTTGACAGAGATGTGGTGCCTGCCAGATGCCTGGACCTAGATCACGATTGGGAGGCTTTGGTAATAACAGATTAATCCCTCAGTTGGGTAACAATAAAATTATGCAGCGTATATAATGCTCAAAGTTGAACTAACGTCAACAGTCTTTAAGCTTTGATGCATATACAAAGTTCCAAGTTAATAAGAATGCGAAGGCGAGTTACTGGCCTTACCCTGAGTGGGATTTTTGAGAGCATCAAACCCTATGAAAAAAGCCATGAGACAGAGTGTACAACCCATCCAACAAGGATTCTGGTTCCCTAACCTATGAGGAGCATGTCAAATTGAACCTGCCTCAAAAACATCCAAAGGAATAGAAATTTGCTAATTACTAGTATCAGCAAAAATAATAATAATAATAATTGTCCATAATCCAAAAAATTTTGAAAAAGTTCACAAACTTCGCCCCCGCCCCCACCCCCACTTTTCGGGTCTTTCCTGACAACATGCTTACCATAAGCTGACCATTAGGATCGCATACCCATGGTTTATGTTGTCTTCATTGGTCCGAAGCCACATTGAACAGGAGCGAGGTCAAATACAAATCAGTGAAAAATAGGCCCAAAAGTACAAAATAATCAACCAAAACCATTCAGGAAACATAACTACCAAAAGCAACAAGTTACAGGTTAAAACCCAAAATTTGGAATCCACATTGCTTAACAGGTGCTGCTTAGCAAATTTCCATTTTACAACAATTAATGGTATCAGCAAAGAATGTGTCAGCATAGTACATAACCAAAAGTACATTTACCACCCTGCTTTGCAAAATATCAATATGACCAAATAGGCCTCTAAAACTCCTTTCCAGTAAAATGAACTGTAAAATGGTCACTAATTTCACACTTTCATTTCCCGAAGTTCTGCACCCAAAGCAGTCAAGTCAATCAAACCGAGCAAACAGTTCACCAAAATATTGCCCTTCAAATTGTGAGGCAAAAAAAAAATTCCAACACCGACACAGCGAATCGACACTTTTTTCTCTTATGCGAGCTGTTTTCAAAATCACACAAAGTAGTTCTTTAACTTTCCATCTCAGCTTAAGCCATTTCCTCCTTGTACTTCAGAGTTCTAGCTGCTGATAAAAGCATATCCATTCCCCCAGATTTACCAATTACTTTGTCTACTATCACTTCCCCATCTTCAACTCTCTTTGTCAGTTTAACCTGAATTCTCTCATACTCCCTTTTAGCTTTGGCTATTTTCTGAATACCCAGGTCACATTTCGTGCAAAACCAACTCCCTCGAGGAATCGTGGTGTGCGGTGGCTGCATACAGTAAATATGGTAGGCACTATCACATCCATCACACAGGACAATTTTATGATCATCTCGATCAGTTAAACAGGCCCTACAAAGGCAAGAAGGACAATACCAACAGGGACCATATGTGCTCAGCTGCTTATTTGTAAGGCAATTCATGTGGTAGTACCTGTGCGGACACAGAGAATGGCCACATACCTTAATCTTTGTGCCACTACGAACTTCAATTTTACAGATATTGCATATATTACCACCATTCCGAAGTTCAATCTCATGATTAGGTAATCCATTTGAGTTATCTTCAAATTCCATAGAAACATCTTCATGATCTACTCTGGCATTTAGCTTCTCACAAACTACGCAATTGTCATGAGGGGACTCAATGCCAATGGCTACACAATTAATGCAGTACCAACTTTTTGTGGGTATTTCTTCAACAGCAGGCTCTATGCAAGAGATGTGGTACATCTCCTCGCATGAATCACATACCAAACAGTCTCTTCCTTCCGCTTTCTCCCCACATTGCCGACAAGTGCAGGCTTTGGGAACACCACAAGCCTCTGTTTGCTCTAGTTTAGTGTGTAAGTCAGATTTAGAGAACTGCAAGAATTGTCAAACCACAAAGCTTTGGTCATTGAACTAGTTTTTGCATAATCAAATCACAAAAGTCAATATTAAGGGGGATAATTAACATCATAAGACCAGGGGAAGGTTACCCGGTAAAATGTTATTTATAAAGCTAAGGTGAAGCAATCAAAGACATTTTTACACAATGCACCAAAATAATTACAAGAAATGAAGACAATGCACATTAAACATCCAGTAGGACACATCTAATGCATGTTATAATTTCAACATCGGTCTCACAATTTTTAAACTATCCACAAGCGCGCAATGTGGAAGGGATCCACTTAGATTTTGAGAGCAGTGATAAGATATGAAACTACTACTGTAAATGCTTCACAAGGAAAGACTGTCATACAGCAAGTCTGAATAAAAACATCATAAAAGCAGTTTCATAAATTAATCCAGCAACATCACTAGGTTAGTTCATTCAAAATTTACCTGGTGAGAAAATGAATCCTTTGACTTATCCATCAGACTCTTTGAAAGAGAATTTATCTCAGCACCAACCTTTTGAAGATGTTCCAATACCTATGGGAAAAAAAAAGAGTAGATTCGAGTAAAAGGCTATGACAAGCAGAACTGCATAACCTTGATGGAAGAAGAAATAGAAGAATACAAGAGCTAGGGTTTGAAATGTCATTCTCGGCAAACAACTGAGATCAAATTACCTTCTTTACTCCTTAAGCTATAAGCAACCATTAGTAATTAAAACACTCAATCAATGCATTTATATACACTAGTCCTATGGTAATGGATTATGAACTTGTGCATCATTGATCTTCCAAATCTGAAAGCAACTATTTACTAATGGCTACTCCTAATCATCATTGCTAGAAATTTAAAGTGGTTATGTCCTTTGGGCAAAGTATGACTTGGCAGATTCTGGGAACAAAGGTTTAACCCATAGAAATCAACTCTAAACGTTTCTGCATTCATAACTCTATATATATCAGAACTTGCAAGAAGCTGAGCATCGATCATTACCTAAGATAAAAAGCAATAAAAGGTTACAGAATTTCTGCCATTGAGTTATTGTGACACCAATGCAAAAAAAGAAAAAAAACAAAAAACAAAAAGAAAGAAAGAAAGAAAGAAAGAAAGAAAGAAAAAAAAGGGTTAAATAAACTGCACCTCACTATCCTTGGTTACATCCTCTCTTTCACTCAAAATCAAAACCCTTCCACAAAAAGAGAGAAAGTTGAATTCTTTAGAACATATGGTAATCTAGTAAAAAGTATTAGCCATCCTCAGTCCATATAACCCAATCAAAATCAGTGAAGGTTCACAAGAACATCCAAGTACAAATTACTATCTTACTCTCAAAAAATTGAGTAGTCGGTGAAAATGCTTCAATGAAAAAGACTTCCCTAAGTTCAGGCCATAATGCCATGGCTACTGAAAGAAGAGCTTCTATCAACCATCAAAGGTATCAATTGAAAAAAGTATTCACGAGATTGTCAAACCAAGAATGAAAACTAAGCAGCCACATAAATCCAGTTTCATCAAGTCCCTAAAGACCCTTTTTGGTAATGTAATGTTTCTGTTTTTATTTTCCGTTTCCATCTTTAGTTGTTTCACTTTTAAGGAGAAAAGAACAGAGCATAAATCTGGTACAGTTTTGTTTTCAAAAATATTGAAATAAGAAATAATTTTTTTTCCCCAATGAATGAAAATGTTATGCAAATTATAAATACCTAAATTATTTATAATGAAAATCTGCTTGGATATAGAACTTTGGTTGCAATCCCCATCAAAAAATCTCAAAAATAATTGTTCATAAAAATTAAAGAGCACAAAGACAGGAACATTTTGTTTGTGTTTTTCAGTTTATTTTTATTTTTCTAGCAATAGAAAGAGGTTTACCAAACAAGTTTTCATAGCCATTTTTAAATTCCCAAGGATATAAATATAAAAATAAAAATTATAAAATGACCTAAAAACCACAACTCAAATTCAATCTATTTTTAACCACCAACAGCCTCTTAGCAAAGCCTGTGTTAATTCATTTACTTGAAAGAATCCACCATTCAGCCTACATGTCTAAGATCTAAAATATTTAGCTAATGTTAAGCATCTACGTGCTTACCTGAGTAACTAAAGATCCATGATCAATAAAGCTAGATATCACATTCATCTAATCGAAACGGAAACGCCATGCTAATCTAGTTAAAAAAAGGACTAGTTCTCATTTAAGAGTTGACACTTGCAAATTGCAACCACTCGTAACTATTTGCTACTAATTGGCATCTATTTCAGACACTTCCCTGTCAGAAGCTATCATAACCTCCTGACTCGGTAAAAATTTTCCCTCACTCATGCTTGCAACTTCATCTTCATTTAGGTATCTATCCAACATATCTGAATTATTTCATCCACTAATCACCTACTTTAATCAGACCTGCTTCTAAAATCAAATTTGCTTTTTATACATAACCCAATACCCTAGTAAGGGTTTATCACAACAAGAGAAGAGTTGACGTTTGGTACAAACTACAAAGCATGCATTGTAAGAACATTTAAGACCCACAGCACCACCTTCATCATAATTACATTCTGTCCATCACTTCAACCATCTCCGAGAATAAACCAATAAAGTAAGACCGGAAATCTTCAATATCCTATCATACTCCAAACAAAATTTAAGGAAATCGGGCATCGTAATAAGCCAACTTCGAGTACTTAAGAGCATTACACAAATAAAACTCTTCACAAAATTTACCAACAGAGAAGATCTATGGAGATCTATCCACTTACTATTGTCCTTGCATAACTTTTGCAAAAGGTTTTACAAATGTTTAAGCTGGCTTTAATAAGAGAAAAGCTTCTATGGCTCCAGGGCAGTTAAAGGCACCATAAGAAAAGAAGATACACATAAACTGGGGGACAAAAAGTGGACATCGGCCTTTCCACACAATATATTAGTTATATAATTACACACAGAAAAACCATAGATTAGAAGCATAACAAAATGATAAAAGCGTAAACTCTCACTAGTCAGAGAACCACCTACCTTTTGCATATCCGAATGAAAAAGCATTGGTGACTTTTCATAAGCCCCGTCTTTCACCTTCGAGTTAATACGATGAATATCCTGTAAGCTATCAACTTTGGCCCCTTCAAAATTTTTCCACAGTAGGTCACATAGTTGAGTAAACTTCTCTGACATGACAATATCATGGAAAACCTGCCCGCACAAATCAGTGTTTGAACAGCTTGATTTACAAGACAAGCCATTGCATGTTACACTTGAAGATCCTTTCGCAGACTTATGGGTTCTATCAATCATTTCTCCCGGGAGTGAAGGACATTTATCAATATCTTCATAAGTATGAACAGAAGTCTGCAACAGATGGGAAAAAAAACAATTGCACCACAATTACAAAACCACAACAGAATAACAGACAAAATCAAAAGACAGATGATCATGGAACACTTCATATTTAAAAATAATGTCTTTCTGGTGATATCATGTACTTTATGATTTATGTCAACTGATACGCATGGTTTAAGACAATGTTTCTTGAATTGTTCAAACGAGAATCATCTGAACCACTATAAACATCATGTGAAAAATGGTATAATCCATTGATCCTTTTAATTTCTGCTTACACCCAAAGAATCAAAAGATAGATAAAGAAAACAAGAAGACAGAATCTGAAGAAGTGAAATGGTGAGAGAACATCTTGCATCAAGCAGTAATTACTTTAAATACACAAAAATGCGCAATCCATCCCCTCAAAAAAGGAAGAAGGAAACTCACTCAGCCTAGTCCCCCTTCATTTTGAAATATGCCATATGCAAAATACTAAATTATCATTTTAAATGGGAACATTCATATAGAAACAACATTTACTAGAGCCACTAAAAATGGAATGACAAATGACTAAACCAAGTATAACATATCGACAAAGAAGCAGAAATAGATTGTGCAGAAAGGGTAACAAACCTTATCAGGAAGTTGCCTGAATGTATTCACAGCAATATTACCATTCTTTAATATTTTGGCCTGAGAACTATTCATATTGGTATATCTTCGCCTCTTATACGTCTTCAAACTCCCCTGGGATGACTCACCAGAATTTCCACTAGTAAAAATCCCATATTCAACAATTGCCAATCCATTCACAGCATCATTCAGCACCACTATGTCTCTGCCACATTCAGTGCTTCCATTACTACACTCTGTCTCCTTCTTAATCATTCCTTCAGTCTCATAAGAATAAGCTCAAAAACTCACAATTCTCAGCAAGAAATTAAATTCCACAACAAATGTCCATCTTTAACCATCCAAACAAACCACAGTCGTTACTCAAATAGACCTATTTCACCAAGAAAGGCATAGGGTTGGTTATCGAAAGGATAGAATGGGACTGTAAGTACCCTCACGACTACCATCCTACAATTTAGAAAAGCATAAACATAAGTGCCAAAGCCGCTTCGCAAGCAAATTAAGTTCTGAATGTTTTAAACTGTAAAGGCTGTCTAACAAAACCCAAGATTTAAATTTTTTGAAATGCAACAGTAGTTTCCGAAAAATGCACTCTCTAGGCAGCTAAAACAGTTGAACTAATGGCGGCCAGTAGGCCCAGTCAGTGACGTTCACAAATGAAGGCTAGTTATGACAGCCTAATGACATCTATTTCTTGTAAATGGTTCAAGACTGAAACTCCATTTGGTAGCTATGTCTAGATCTAAACCTACAACATTTCAGAGTTTCGAGCCAAGAAAAACAAAAAATAGGTTTAAACCATTTGGTTAATGTCCTCGAAATAACCGGAACACAAACTGAAAAAAATAAATCCGTTTCAGTGGTGGTGCAGAAACTAATTGGTTTCTTGAAAAAACAGTCAACTTTCCAAAATGATGGCAAGCCAAAAGTTCATAAAAAATTTCAAGAAAAATGGTGAAGACGGCAAAGATAACATCTTTAAGTCTCATGTATGAATATGTAATTACATGCATGCATGAGTAGAAATGTGAATTCTAACAGTTGCTTATATATGAGGGAATATGGTTCAAAACTTCGGGCCAGAACAATCTTCTGGGACATAGTAATGGAGGCCCAAAAGTTGCTCATGTATGACGAACTACTGGCATTTCACTGGTACAATGAAATCTGTCCACAGTTTCAAGTAAATACATATGCCTAATTTATCAAATTCAGGACGGTGCAGGTAATAGTTCAGTTCGTTGAAACAGAAAAACTACAAACTGACTCAAGTACATCAGCATAAGGGTATTTCCACAAATCTTTCTCAAAACCCTCTTTCTAAAAATAAAAATTTTGCTTTCTCCCCCTTTCAGAATACCAATTTTAGAAATTGCACACAACAATCTTTCAGAAAAACAGAAGTTAAATAAGATTAAAAAACACTGATGGGAATGCTCTAACAAGAGGCAGAAGAAGGGGGTACTAGAGGCCCCAGGCCTCGGAAATTTCTAGAGTGATTATGTATAAAATTTAATATATTTAAAATAATTTCTA
>MKEJ01068275.1:0-16789 GCA_001753735.1 Embelia ribes | reverse complement strand
GAGGCCTCTTACAGCGAGACCACCGAAAAACATCAATTAGAACGTTGTCCCCAACCATTAGTCCACCTCTTTTGCTTTCCCCATTCGTAGAGTGCAAGTTGTGACACTGGTTCCTCTCCACATCCATATCTTGTGTCTGAGATGATATTGCAGCCTTCACCATCTTTTCTCCAGTAAAGCAGAGCTCATACCTAAGACAAGTTAAATGAACATCCACATATATTACTAGTAACTATAATCCATTGAAGTTCAGACCAAAGCAGTCACATTACGGAATGAGATCCGGGGACATGATTATTAAAATAACTACATACAAGTTACACTGCAGTACAAGATTCGTTAACGCTATAACTATCAGATCTATCTATCAGGATTTTCATACACACACACACACAAACACAAACAAAAGAGAACACATTCCATTTTCAGTTAAATAGAGAACCTCATAGGTTCCTTTCAAGAACTACTGCAAAAGAATCTGTAATCTGCTTCCACCATATTAAATTTAAAATTACAAGAATGGAAATATTCACTTCTAAAAGCAAAGATACACTGACAGACTAATAAAATATCCAACCTTCAATATTTTCTTCTATTCTCTTATGATGAAGTCATTTTCATAAGAACTTTTCCAAGGAACCAAAACGCATGGCATCAATACAAGCTTCAAATATAAATTGCAGAGTTCCAATTTCCAAACCACCATGGGAATGAGAAATAGAAAGAAAGACATCTCCATCAAAGCAATACATCAATGTGTAATTAGGGCAAGTTACACACAAACTTGAATTTTGGTCCGTTTGCAAACTAAACCCTTAAGTTTTTAATTGACGCTTTTTAATAAGATTAAGCTTTTTGTTATGAATTTAACAACAGAAATTTTGTAAACCCAAAATTAAAGATAACAGGTTACAATTGTTCACCCTAAAACCACAGAAAAATAGCAATGCTTTTCAAGCTTGTAAATAATAAAGGTTGAGCTTGTCAATTGAATCATCAGAGCTTCTACAAAAAAAATGTACACGTCGTAGTTCGGTTTCGCACATCATTTCAACGTCTTGAAAAGATGCCATACAACTTAAGGATTATTTCTACTTACATTACTTTCCCATGGTAAGCATGAGAAACCAAGGAAAGGTAAATGTTTTTCTCGTGATGCTCATGACATGCTTCCATCTTAAGTGAGGAACCACAATTGAAAAAGAACAAAACCTCTAACATTGCCATTTGGTGTAACTAATGGATTAGGAAGAGAACTATCACCCTCCACTAAAATAAAACTAGAGGAGCATATTCCTGCTAAACTATTGCTATTTTTGGCTGCAAGGATTCCTCCAAGAAAAATGGGAGAAAATGATCTTCAATATGGACAAGCATTTTTACATCGATAGTCCTTTTTTCCCCAACTCTTTTGTAAAGAATCTTTCAACCAAACATAGAACTACTAGTGCATACTATTTCTCAAACTACTTTTGCAGAATAATATGATATTGATATCTAACTCAAAGCAATCCTGTACCTGCGTGAATTGGTTTCCAAATATAAAACTTCTCCTCTTTTCAAGCGGGAAGAAGTGTAAAGAGGTTTCTTCAAGCCCTTGTCGGCAACAGCACTTAAACTGTATTTTACCCTGGGAAAAAACAAGCATGTTGCTTTAAAGAACTATAACTTAGACAAAATGGAAAGAAATACAGAAATTTTTCAAAAAATGGGCCGCGTTACTTTAAACTTCAAAAAACCAAAATCATTTAAAGCCTGAAACATCCAAAAATCCTATATAAATTGAAACCAGTAGAAGGAAAACAAATTGCACTTTCTAAAATGGACGAGGAAAGCAGGTAACTAAAAGAATTAATTTTTATGCGCGTCTAATGTTAAATTACACAATATAACCAATACCATAAGAGTCAGTGGCAAGATTTCTCTCGGTCTCACAAAAATAAAAGAGGTAGAACCACAAAGTCATGAGAGTAACACTAATTGGAAAGGTAAGGAGAAAATCTATTTCCTTCCGAGCAGGCTGTAGTCAATGATTATCTCAACCCGTGACCAAGCAAGACTCCACCTCCTTTAGAAGAACGACAAAAACATAAAATAAATAAATAAATAAAATAAAAAAAGAGGAGCAGGAGGGAGGGAGGGGAGTGAGGAAGAGAGAAAAAAGAGAGAAAAGGGGAACATGCAGAAACTACAGCTAACTACGCACTTGGAAGCACCAGTAAGGATAACAAGGAATTCAACCCTATCTAAGTAATTGTATCAATGTATAACTTCATTGACTTATTAATGATACTTTCTACAAATATATTCATTTACTGTGTTATTATAGTTGTTGCTTTTATGAGAAATAATTAAAACTTAATTGTTTACTACATAATCAAATAACAAGAATTAATTTACAAGAAAAACAAGCTATTGGGCGAGATTCAACAAAAAATTGTCGTGGCAAAGCAACTAGGAAGTATTTTTAAGCAACACCGGAATTAAGAACGCCCAACAGTATACATACCATGGCTCATTGCACAAGTTGTACTCTATTGTGACCTCTCGTACAAATCTCTGTTGCCTCAGTGCATTCTGAAGAACCCAACCAACATGTCAAATAACGGTCAGAAACAAAAATAAACAAGATAATAAACAAAGAAGCAACAAAAATTATATAGATACAAAAAAATAATAGATGTAAATCATATCGCAACAATATTTTTGAGCCACGGGTTGATGCCCTCAGACAGCGACTGTTTATCCCCACAAGAAAGGAAAATCAAGCAAGCGCAGCAAATTCCCACACCCTGGCTATTTAGTTTTGGAAACTATTGACACCGTTAAGACATTGTAACATCACCCAGTTCTCTCATTTGATCAACTAATAAAATGTATCAAAACAACGATGGAGATATTACTTTGATAAACTTTTTAATAGTGATGATCAAACGAGTGATTTAGGTGATATCACAATTTCTTTTAAGGAAATTACCCGTATTTATGTGAAGGATTAAGAGTGACAAGTTAAAAAGGCTTTGAAGAAAATGAAGATGAACAGAGCGGTCGAACCAGATGACAACCTTATTGAGGTTTGAAAAGTTTTGGGTGATGTGGGGATAAGATAGCCAACAAAATTTAGTGCAATGGGAAAATGCCCGATGAATGGAGAAAGAGTATTTCAGTACCTTAATATAAGAATAAGAGCAATATTTACAACTATTCTAATTATCATGGGATTAAAATTCTAAGCCATAATAGGAAAGTCAGAAGTTTTGGGAGAGAGTAATTGAATATAGGTTGAAACAAAACGCTACAATTTTTGGAGAATCATTTTGGGTTTATGCTTTACTTAAGACAATTGATAGAAAGATTTAGTGGGATGAAGAAAGATCTACGTATGGTTTTGGTTTATTTGAAAAGGCATATAATAAAGTCACTAAAAAAGTAATTTTGTGGTTTTGACAAAGAAATCAGTCCCTTTTAAATATATAAATATCATAAAGTGCATTTATGAGGGTCCAATTACCAATATCAAAATGTGTAGTGACGTGTCGTCAACCTTACCTATTACGATAGGATTGCATCAAGGCTCAGCATTAAGCCATTAACTATGTGCAACAGTAATGGACAAGTTGACCAAACACATCCAAACGAAGTGTCATCGTGCATGTTGATTGGTGGCGATATTGTTTCGGTTGACTAGACCAGAGTGGGCATAGATGATAAACTAGAACTATAGAGGCATACTTTTGAGTTTTGCCGTTTTAAGCTAATTACATAAAAAACGGAACACATAGAGTGCAATTTCAATGGCCAAATTGTAATGCCCCAAAAATTCGCTTTAATAAATGATAGTGCTATACGAATTATAGTATTATTATTTATTCCGTTGGTGGTGTTCGTGGTGGCATTGTAGAGTTCGATGTGGTGACATGTTGTGGTGGTGTATTCGTTGTTGTCGTAGCATGTTGCGTTTGGTTTCTTATGCTGGAAGTTAAAGTATCATAATGACACCTATTTAGTATTTTGACGATATCTCACAAACCGTAAACCCAATTGGAGCATATGATAAATAGTTGGAAAGATATTTCATTTATCTACGACTTCCGTGTTTTAAGGAAAATTTAATTTGAAGTGTATAAGGGTTAAAACAGGACCCGAAGCCTTCAGAAAAACGTGCCAGCAGACATTGCGATGCCTGCTTGGTATTTTGACCATGTCTCCCAAACAAAAATTCCAATTAAAGCTTATAATATATCGATGCAAAGATATTTCAATTATCTACAACTTTGGTGTTTTGATAAAAAGCAAATTACGACTTGCGAGAGCCGTTCGAACAGCTCAAACTACTGTTCGAACGGTAGAACCTGGTTCGTGAAAAACTACTTTATATGAAACTCAAATGTTCTGTTTTCTTCATTTTCTCACCACAGCAGCAGAGGAAGGAGAGGGGGGGAGAACTAGATGGTTCACCTAGCTCAGGACCTCAGATGCAGAAAATAATTGGATTTTCGAAGTCTACGTCACACGAAAATTGTTTTGAAATAAGTCTCTTTTTCTTGTTGGTTGTCTCAGTTTTTGTGCCGAATTGTTTCCTTGAAATAAAGTTGTCTTATGTCTAGCGGATCATTCTATATATAGGTTCATTATGATCCGAAGTCGCTTGTTAGATCACTTCAGGAGTCGAAGTTTTGGGAGTTCTCAAGCGATTTCATCTCGTTTCGTTCGTCGTTTGGTTCCGAGGTATATACATTTCTTACTCACCATCGTAATGGCTATGCGTATAATTCTTGTCGTTTTGTTTTGTGGTTGGCGTTTCCTCATTTTCCGTGCCAAGCGAGTTGTAATAAAATTAGAAAATGGTTTACTTACGGGTAGTAGATCGTTTATGTGTAGCATTGACGCGATCCGAGTGGCGAAGTTAAGTCAATTCGATGGCATAAGAAGAAATTCAGGATTTGTTGACGCGACTTTTCGGTAGCTTCCGAAAGCATTTGAGGTGCAGACTAATTCAGAATAATAATATAAATTGACATCTTTTTACGTATATTGACAGTGTGACATGCCGTCGGTGTTATATGTAATGTGGGTTATGAAAACGTTATTTTCATATATCTTACGTTGTTTTAGAATAAGACGATAGTTGTACTCCTATCGTATGCTATAGTATATATATTTATATATCGGAGAAGTTCGGATGTAGATGTAGTTGTACGCCAGTTGTTGTTGTTGGTAAGTATAGTTACGTCTCAAGGAGTATATTCGCGTTGTATTTCATAATATATTGAACGTGTGTGTGTGTGTGTGTATATTTACACATATATATATACATATATATTGTGAAGCCTATACTAAGAAAGAATGTTGTGGAGTATATATATATATCCTATGGGTAATGTAACTCATGGTAAAATTTTATATAGTTAAAAAATATAATTATACAAAACGTGTTTGAAAAACATGAGTTTTGGAAAGAAAAAGAAAAAAAAAATGTTGTTTGGAATTGAAATCAAGTATGAAGAAATTGGGGGGTTTCATACATGATTTCAAAATCCTAAAGAGCATCGTTGATATGGTTGTTGGTATGCGATTCGAGACTTGTTGGTACGAGTATGGACATTGTTGGTATGTGGTACGGAATGTTGTTGATATGAGTTTGGACGTTGTTGGTATTCGGTTTGGGACGTTGTTGGTACGAGTTTGGACGTTGTTGGTATGTGGCTTGGATGTTGTTTGGAAGTCGGTTCGGATGAGGTCTAGACATTGGCATTAGTTCAGATGAGGTTTGGACGCCGTTTCGGATGCGATTGGGCATTATTTGATATGAGGTTTGAATGAGATTGGTATGAGGTTCGAATGCAGATTTAAGATGTTTGGATGTCGTTCGAATGTAATTCGAGATGTTTCGAGGTGGTTCGGGAATCTGTTCGAATTTGGAAAATGTGGTTTGGAATAACTATATTTATACCCTACGGGGCGAGCGCCTGATAGCTTTGAGCCAAAATTACCCTACAGGACGAGCGCCTAATAACTCTGAGTCAGGATTCAAATATATGACTCGTAATCGAGGCACCTGCACGACACATAATATTGGTTGATGTTGGTCTATGTTGGTCGTTGTCGGTTGATGTTAGTTGATGTTGATTCGGTGTATGATTTGTTTTTGGGATTTTTTGTTGGTAGACCCAGAGGCATGAGTTACCTTCGATAGATCCAGAGGCATGTGTTGCCTTCAATATGCGATGAGATGTGTTGTTGGAGGCTCGATTAGCCTATGTGTTGAGATGTGTTGTTGGAGGCTCGATTAGCCTATGCGATGAGATGCATTGTTGGAGACTCAATTAGCATATTGTTGGTTGTTGGATTCGGATTTATAAAGAGAGAAGCCATGTGATGCTAGCTCTTTATAAATTACGATTGTTGGCCGAGGGCATGAAATGCCTTCGAGAGGTGATTGTTGGTTTTTGTTGGCTCAGGGATGAAATGCCTTCGAGAATTGATGTTGGTAGCATTCGATATAGTACTCTTGATTTATAAAGAGATGTAGGCATGCAATGCCAACTCTTTATAAATTAGCAAGTCGATATAATTTCATATTCGATGTGGTATTACCGATTAATAAAGAAAAAAGGGTATGGGCATGCAATGCCTACTCTTTATAAATCCGATAATCAATGTACTATGTTATTTGTACACTCTTATATTGATATGTTGTAGATACGACATAGATGATAGGTCGTATGTATTTGTTTCAGTTACTATCTTGTCATTGATATTGATTTAAAGATAATATCGGTGGCATTTGTATGTGGAGTTAGCAGTGGCAACGGTGGTTAGGTACTTACCCCGCATGTCTTGATTTGGACCTGACAGTACGGATGTTGTAGTTGTATTGGTTTTATATTGGCACCTGGGCAAACTTCTAGGTTGTACTGCATGTTGTGACCATGCCACAATATGAATTGAAACATTGAAAGAGGAATTGGAAATAGATATTCTTTGATTGGATATTGAACTTCATAAGGGAAAATACGGAGTTTTTGCATTGCATGTGCATATTTGTCGTATACATTTCAAATTCCTATTTATTGTATTATTTAGAATATGACCTGTATTTTTTTTTCTATTTTGGATATGTTGGCTTGTGTGGTTTTGTAGGTGAGAGTGGGCCCAGAACATTGCTTGATAAGCTTGCTTTTGTTTGGCGCACTCGGTGTTGCAGTTGTATTAGATTATATACAGTGATGATGTATATATATTGTTGTACTTCGAGCTAGACGTTGTATAGATTGTTGTTGTAGTAGCCTCGTTTTGTTGTATATTTGGTAGTCGAGGCCAGGAGATTATGTATAGGTTTTTATTTTCTTTTGGCAAGCAAGCAACTTGATGATGTGATGGTAAACGTCAGTAATTTAGTTGTGATGTTTCTTTTTATATATATACATGTGGGCAGGTAATATGTATATACATATGGATTGTTATTGGAGCTACGCTATGGGTAGTTATGTTGCAGTTATTTTATTCTTTTCTTTATTTCAGTTCACATCCCTGGGTTTCTCGGAATTTGGGGCATGACACAAATTGTGGTTGATGTTAATCCAGGTGGAGAGATGGTACCAAACCTGGGATCAATTTTGCAAAGCAATCCCAGGATAGAAATGGATATCAATCATGAGCCCAGGTAAGATGGATAAAGTGAAGGAGTGACTTTATGATTTCATGTGATCACAATATGCTTCTATGGTTAAAGAAGTTTCATAAAACTGTTGTAAGACCAGCTTTATTGTATGAAACTGATTGTTGGGCTACTAAGAAACAAGATGGATGTAGCAGAAATGCAAATGTTGAGATGAAAGCATGGAAAGACTAAAAAAGATAGAATTAGAAATGATGAGATCCGTCCAAGGTTAAGAGTAACACCAATTGAGAATAAGATAAAAAAAATGTCATTTAAGGTGGTGTGAGCATATAAGAAGCAAACATGTGAGCACACCAGCTAGAAAGTGCGAAAATCTTGATGTAGGACTAGAGAGAAAAGGTAGAGCGTAGAGGTGGACCTCTAACTATGCGGATGCAACTGATGCAGAAGAACATCCAAAATACTAGGAAGTTACTTTAGATATGGATGGCGTCTAAAAATTCACGTTCATAACTCAACGTGAAATCTTATTTTGGTTCTGTTTAACCAACCCCAACTTATTGGGATTTTAAGGATTGGACGATGACGATTGTAATCGTTAAGACAAAAACAAATCCCCAATTGCATGCCAGAAATTTTTTTAACTTGTATATCCATGTAACATAGGTACCATTACTGGAATCTTCCATATGGAAAATCTAAAACTCTCGTTGCACCTCTTAAAACTTATAAACTCAAGTCTAGTTCCATCTCAGGATCCCTGCCTCCAGACATTCCACTATTATCTCTGTAAATATTTGAAACGGACGAAACCACACTTCAGTAAGGTTACTGTTGCCTGTCTATGCTTCCGTCTCCACCACCTGAAATACTTACCACACCAAATCCCACGACTCAAGCCCACCATCACCCATCAACCCCAGTACCGTTGTCATCTAGCCTGACCCAAGCCTACCACCACTATCAATATTCTCAACACTTCAAAACCAACTGTCAGTGCCAGCTATAGCAACTAGCATAGACCAAAAATCTACACTTCTTTGTCTCTCAAAATCACACAACAATGATTAATCTGACTCAAGTCTCGTTACAGATATTATGCCTCACCACCCAAATCCAAACACAAAAGAAATTATCCCGAGCTCTTGTAACAACAAATATCCATATCATATGGTCTCTCACAGATACAAAAGACAGTTTGAACAAAAAAATGCGTTAGAATCAGAAATCAGATTTTTCAGCGTCACAATAGGTCATTTGTAAGGATATTTTACGCATAGGGACATTTTGGTCAATGTTATCAATCAAAACTTGAGTGCCTGTAACATGCAATCTCAAAATTAACTGTTCAAGCATATGAATTTGAAGTAAATAGAAATGTCTCTTTGTAGGTATCCCAAATGCCCGCAATTTACTTGACAAGTATTGCATCAAGAAAGCTCATACTGGCAATAAAATCAGCCTAAAACAGAGAGTATAAACTAATGATTTTATCAACCATGAGCAATGAAGTCAGATGGTTAGTACCGAAGCAGCAGCCCTTGTAGTCATTGTATGCTCCACCACCACTGGAGCAAGTGTTGGCTCCACAGTTGATGTATGTGTCAGGCATGGTTCCAGATCTATTACCTCGCCACCTTTTTGCTAAAAAGATGGAAAAATAACTCAATAAAAAATTCACGATGAACAACAGAACTAAAAAATATAAATGTGGATTAAATGACAACTAGAAGAAATGCACTCCATGAATCAAACTAGGTTTTACTAGATCACAATTATGAAGCTTTCAAAAGGGTGCAATTAATGGCCAGCAAAAGTAATTGGAATGCAATGAGGAGAAAAAAAACTTTTTTATAAAGAACAAAAAAAAGCCACACTATAGTGCACGAAAAAATAGAAGAGAATAAAGTCAAAATAAAGCAATCACCATGAAAATGCAACAACGCTCAACACAGTAGCTGCAACCAACAGCAGCACCCCAAGCCCGGGACCTCACATTATTTCTCAGGGTTGAAGTGTAGCCTACACAAAAAGCCAAATCACATTGGAGAAGCCATCTTCTTCAAGAAGATAAATAAAATCTCTTTCATAAATCCAGCAAGAGTAATTAACAAAACACCAATATAAGGATATTTAAAATTGATAATTGACAATCATTTTTTTAATGCTGGAAGAATACGATAATATTTCGAACCGTGCACACTCTTTCTAAAGCACTTTCAAGAATTGCCATACATAGGGAAGGAATCTATCTGACAAATTAGTAACATGCAAAACCACCACTCACCGTAACTGCAAGTACAAAGAGTAAATGGAAACAGAAGATCCCATAAATCAGATAGCAAGAGTACTATGAAATGGAAGTAAAGTGAAACCTCTTGTTACAATTCCAATTCTGTACTATTAATCATACGTCTACCAATTAAGTTTGTTAATTCTGGACTTCACTCTAAGCTATGGGTGAAGTAAGATTATAAGACCAGCAAGAAGGAAAAAGTAATCAAGAGAGAGAGGAGAAAATGGTAAATGGACAATGCCCAAAATTTATTCTTTGAGAATCACTGAAAGTTCACTCCTCCAAAAAGGCTCGGTTTAATCAAAAATATGATAAATAACTAAAATATTATGCTCTCAGTTTAAAAGCTTGAACACATCCAGACAAAGAATGATTTACATACAAACTTACAATCCTGTGGAGGAAGCACTCGCACCGTTGCACGTAACTCCTCAAATAGCAGCTGGAGGAGAAGCAGTTGGGCGACAATAACCAGTGTGCATGAGAACTGAAAAATATAGCAAGCATGCTAATCACGGTATTCGTCAAATAACAAATGAAATCATACTGTTAACGATAAACTTACCAGCTACAAGATCTGAGTCATCAGTATACACATCTGTGCCCCATAGTTGACCACCCCTAACCTGCATATGCGGCGATAATAGAAATCAAAACAATGTCAGTAATGATATCCCGTAGTACCAATATTAATGGCTTGGGCAAGAACTCACAGATATGAATGATTGCATTCACAGGAAAACATCATCCAAGGACTGTATAAACATTGTGTCATATAAATAACAGCATTGCTTCAAACATAAGACGCTACACTGTATAAATGCTATTAATATTTTTGAGATTCAGGATGCAAGGGAAACTTGTAGGGCACTGCTGTCTATTATTTGGGACAAGCAAATCAACATAAAATCACATGAAAAACTAACATTATCTACATTTCAAACACCTCCGCAATTCTCAATGGAGGTATATCATTTTTTCGTCAAGCTTCACAGAACAATGCCATCTTCAGGTATGATTATCATTAAATACATATTAGGTTGGGAGACACCCTTTCTCCTAAAAGCTAAAGCTGCTAGAGAAAGTGACTATATTACCTGGAACACGGATTGTTCTATAACGTGGAATGAAAACGGAAACGTGGTACGCTACATATTGTAAAACGCAGTATGGCCGAACCATAGAAGTAGCCTTCTATAGGTTACCTTATGAGGCCACTATATTAAGTTTTGCAAAAGTCAACATTTAATTAAACCCAGCTTAAACTTCTACAATTGTTTTGAGATATGAAATCTAATGTTTTCAAACTTAAAACTAATAGAAATAACATCAATATTTACTTATATTAGATTTCTCTCTAGAAACAAATTTTAAGAGTGCAATCGCCTGGTTCACTAAATTTGGCAATTTGGTACAGAGATGTACCACATTTTGGAACGTGCGTAGCAATTCGCAATTCGCAATTTGTTAGGATATTAGTGATTTCGGTAACATAGAGAGGGACATTATATTACGTATATCTTTGTTACGGCCCCTACCCATGGGCTACTTTAGCTTTCGTGGAAAAAAGGATGGAAGAAAGGCAGCAAGTCATTCAATGTAAACAACCTCACCATTCACATGGATGCCATGAAAGTTGGCATTCATTTTAGTAAGACAACTACATTGCTCTGAATGTATCATCCCTCTTAAAGAGCACTAGAGCTGCAAGGTGTGGAATCATATCGGATGGTGTCCAGACTCTAGAAAATGTGCATTGTTATATACGCAAAAGGTAAAAGGGAAATCGAGCTCCTCTAGTTCTCTCACTGTGGAGATCCTTATATCAGCAGAAGTCTAGCTCTTCTAGTTCTCACTGTGGAGATCCTTATATCAGCTGGATTAAGATCTAAGACTCCAAATCCCAAAATAAAAGAAGGTACCCATGGAGAATTCCCGAACAAATCCAGCACGCAAGAGTCCCAACCAAATGCCAATCCCAAACCAACAAGTAGATGAAGGTACTTCAGAGAAATCCCACCCCTCTAGACATCAAGCCACAAACACAGTTGACTCTGCAGAAAGGGTCATGGGTAAAGAGCTCCTCCCATGGTCATCCCCCCATCAAAGGAAGGAAGTTGGACTTGGTTAGAAGAAGAAATACTAAACAAAACAATCTAAGTAATTAGATGAAATATTTTATTTAAAATTAGTCTCAAACAAGGTTGCCAAAACATGCATCGGTTACATTTCGTTTTTCATATTTTTAGGTCGCGTCTCGTTTTGTTTCGTGTATTGTAAGATTTTTTAGCAAACATATTTTCTATTATAAAAAACAAATATCACTCGAAGACACATAATATTACATAAATGCAAAATATAAGTAATAAAATTAAGATCACATGACCAACCATATAGTTATATGATCATTTTTGTGGGATTTTTTTATTACCCATGGCCATTGAAGCAACAAAAAAATATTTTCTCAATATTAGTAAACAGTATAATGAGATAGAAAATACTCCTTATATCCACAAATAATTGACCCAATTTCTATTCTGTGCATCTAAAAAAATTGCCCATTTCTATTTTGTAATCCTCAATCATTATAATATATAAATGAAATACTCATATTATCCCTCATAATTTCAAGGAACTATAATAAGACAAAAAATAATAAGGGCAGAATTAAAAATTTTATACACAATTCAAAATTGAAAGGTAACCTTTTTATCTTGTCTAAAACTACGTGATAATCAGATTGGGAATATTATTTGAAAATGGAGGGAGTACCAAAAAAGTAAATCAAAATCTAAAAGGTAAGTTAAAGTATTCAGCAAAACAGAGAAGAAGAAAGCCAACAAAACAGTTCATACAGCGAATAACAGACCTCAGCCGATGCTCAAGGTGGTGGTTAGTCACAGCCGGACCGCTTTGTCCTTCATCCTCTCCTTTACTCGACCATCGTTGTCTTTAATTAGCAGAATAGCAGAGGTGATTTATGGATAACAGCAGCTAGGGTTTTTTGGGGCAAAGAGAGACAAATTAAAGAGGAGAAAATTCCAGTGAGCAGAATAAGGTAAGCATGGGATGATTTGGATATCAATCTGAGGATTTGATTTACTACATTAGGTAATTTTTGCTTTTATTCTCAATTTCGAAACTATTTACAAATCTCGTCGATGCACACTTCGATACGCAACCTCTCTCGTACAGTACACAGCTGTCGCGAACAAGATTTGCACCTGTATGAAACTCCTCTCCGATACGCACGAAGAAGCTACGAATCGAGATGATTCATAAGGTACAGATCGTGTACCATACGATTTCAACAACCGTAGTCTCAAAGCACAACCGTGGCTTCCACTCAATCTCTCTCATACATCTACTTTGATTTGTCAGTCTTTCCATCTTCTTAACTCTACTTTTTTTGTCGTATTCTTTATTACACTTAATACTTTATTCCTTATAGAACATTACATCTGCCAAAGTGGCAGCAAATGTTTCCTGATTGGGAACAACTCAAATTCATCGCACCTAAAGTAGTGTTGCGGTAACATGGCCAAACCATAACGAACTGGGCCTCCGTCAAAGTTAGTGCACTTTGAGCGCTACACTAGAGCACTAAACTTTTTTTTTTTTCTTTTTTTTTTTTTGCTTTTGCAAATTTGAATTCTTCACTGGAACATATAAGTTTTAATATTCCTTAGGTTCTCAGAAACAAATGCATATTTTACAAGGCCAATAAACAAATAACATCACGTCAACACAAAAACGCAAGGAGGAAAAAATAAACGAATAAACAACCTGATACTTGAACTGTACCTGCTGATTGGTAGCTTTTACGTATTCTGCAGGAATCCATATTTCAAGAGTCAGACTGGCTTGAGAGCTTTCACCATTTTTATCAGCTTGAGATGACTCATATTCCTTCCACAATTTTATCAACTCCTGCATGCACTTCCCAACTCCGTAAACAACTGTAGAAACTTCAGGCTTCCCTACAACTTAAGTACCAAAAATCCATATTTATTAGCTCCAAAGGGAAGTCATATGCATCACATGTAGGACTAAAAAGTTATATACAAGCTAACCATAAGGGTAAGTAAAATCCATCACTTTGTATCATATGCATCAGAATAAGTTGTATCAAGACTATACAGTCCCAATACTCGGAAGAAAAAAAGAAAGAGAAGTCAGAGAGAGAAAGTGCAAGAACTGGCCAAATCACAAGATCAAGGGCCATGATCCCAAAAAGGACACAAGCTCAAAGGTCAAAATGAAAAGATTAGTCATTGTTTAAAAATAGAAACAGAGGAGATTAAGAAAATTGATGAAGTACCAAATGTACTACCTACCAAAAGCAAGGTCACAAACTATAATGTCTGAACTTTTTTACTGAATTATGAACAAGCATACTTTTCTCATGAAATGGGAAAGAAGAGAAAGAAGCACAATGGGGAGAAACTAGAACATACACATTTCTTCATTCATCATCCAAGCTCTCTAACAATACCATTCAAATTGGTACTTAATCCAAAACTCCAACTACTGGATAAGGAACCAATGTCAAAAAATCCTAATCAAATCCAAATCATCAAATCTTCAAAATAAGATCTATCATATTCAAAGATAAATTTCTAAAACTAATAGATACTAAAGATACCGTCATCAACTATCCCAGAGTGGGACGGAACATTAAAATTTATCTACCACCATATGGCTTCTCGAAAAAATGACTATATCATCTATTTACTAAAGAAGTAACAAGCAGAGCAATTCTGTCAAAGAAAAAAATAATTTAAATAATTTATGTCATCAAGGTCATAATCCACCTCTAGCAAGTTCAAGACCGCCACCCAAAGAAGATATTGTTATAATAATGGATGAAGAGGCTAATTATCTTGACATCATAAATTACATCAAACGGGTACCTCATAATAAGAAGTTGTTACGGAAAACAACAAGTCGGGATCACTCAAGGGTTTTTTTCTCTTTTATTTCCTCATGATAGGATCGGTGGTTTAATTTTTTTTGGAAAGTGAATCGAGGATTTAATACATTAGCTTTGAATTAGAACACAACTATATAATTATAACATAAAAATTAATCATCCATTAAGACAGATTTAGTCATCAATATGGCAGCCAATATGGTCAGAGCCTAAATATTGGAATTGGTTGTTCTACATGTAATGTAATTTGTAAAAGACAAAAAGAAGGCACATCACGTAATACCAGAACACGTGATGCAACATGATACTAATAAACTTCCCTTGTAAGACAAGAATTTAAAAGCGGGGGACTTGCCGTAGATTGTGATTTTTGATTAGCGATACCGCACAACTTGCCCAATCATGGTTATTTTGGCAAATCTCTCTTGCCATAGAAGTAACAAAGCATCAATGAGAATGCATGTTGAGAAAAAGAGTATCCCTATGTTTAAAGCTTACCTTGTGCTCTGCAAAACAAAGAAACAATTAGGGGATGAGATTACGCAAGGCCACCAAACACACAATTAAACAACTCCACAACACTAATTGAGATGGGATTTTTTGGTGTAAATATAATAAATTATAGATAGGAAAATAGAATGACATCACCACTGCATAAACAAATATGTAGAAGCAAAAGACTGTTCCGTCTGACTTTGGATTCATTAATCTATGATCGCAAGAAAACTAAGCCGTGCTGACTTTGGGTTCAGATCTTTTAAAAGTGTAGGTGCCCGTGATTACGATAAAATTACTCATAGTAGAAAGAAAATATCAGAAAAAACATAAATATAGCCTGATGTGAGAGAGGCGCTCGCCTTAGAGCCTTGCACTAGAGCATTAGATCAAGACACTCGTCCGGACCCATATAGGCGCCTTGGCCTCACCTAGACCGAGCGCATGGGGAAGCACCTAGAGCGCCTTTGTTAGTTGTCATTTTGAGTTCTCATGTTTTATTCTTTGAATTAGTGTAGCTGCAGTATTCAATTTTCGACATTTATAAAATGAGATATTGAAATACACATTTTAGAGAACTCCCCAAAATGAGTTGTCTTGATTCAACAGGAAACCAGGGAACCAACAAGAAAACATTCATTTCACCCTCCATACAAAAAGTTTAAAAGGAAAAAAAAATAAGAAGAAAAAATCTTTAGTAATAGTATCTTCCAAAAAAATCACTATTGACGAATCCACATAAAAGAGAACATAATATTGGTAATCGATTCATAAGAAGCTTGAATGCAGCTAAATGCATATTAATAAATCTTGTCAATGTTCAACTGCAAACGAATGATGATATTCATTCCATTTCGTTTAGTTCCTAAAACAATTTGCTGGTTCTGAATATCGAAACATTTTTTTACCATTCGTTAGGAAATCATTTCGGCAGTTCTAAAGATATTTTTCAACCCAAAAATTAAAACATGGAAACAAGTGTTTCAAGAGGAAAATAAATTCACATCTTCATTCCTGAAACCAACGAAATGTTGAAAATGAAAAGCTGAAAATCCAAAAACAGAATCAAACATACACGTCGTCCTATTTATACTTTCCATTTAAAAGCAATTTCTTGCCTACACAGTTACAAAAGTAGTTGACAAACACGACAACTCAATGGAGTGTTAGAACCTAAGAAGCACAGACTTGGATGCGAGTGCGGATTCGGATTCGGATTTGGTAGCCTTTTAAAAAAAAAAGATACGGGTACGGCGGGGATTCACATCTTTTTATTTTCCAGGATACTTTTTATGAGTTATATATTAGAAGAAATCAACAAAAAATGCAATAATAAGTACTACTGGTGGGCAAAGGGATATATGCATTGATTTTTTAATTCTTAACAAAATAGCAACAAAGCAACTTCATCATATCAAAAATTCATAATCAAGTAAACAAA
>MKEJ01068266.1:325-12363 GCA_001753735.1 Embelia ribes | reverse complement strand
AACCCCATTCCATGCACTACAACTTGAGTTGGACAGACTTGCCCTCTCTCTCTCTCTCTATATATATATATATATATATTTATGTATATGTATGTATGTATGTATATCTGTGCAAGTCCGCGCCGCTTTGTTCTATCCTCGTCAAGCACAGAACAGTTACATAAATAAACCTAAAATTTATTATTTTCCTATCTCTCTACTTTGATTCTCCCCCCTGAGAAAAACCTAATCTTTGTAGTAGGGCATTGAACATTAATTATTATTATTATTATTATTTTCCGTTTATTGAAACTGAATTAAAGATGATGAGAGCGAGATTAGTGGTGTTTCCGATTAAGGGTAGGAAAAGCTGGTGCTTTAGCAGGTCCATTGATCAATCCACCATTGATACACGGTCAGCGCACACACCTTCCACTCTTAAAGACCTCTGGAGAACACTCTCTTCTTCTTCATCTGTCAATGCCAATCCCATCCAATCCAATACTGAGCTACTTATCGATTTCGCTTCGAATAAAGTAATTCCTTACTTTTTTATATGTATGATAATAATAATAATAATAATAATAATGTAATAGTATGTCATGTAATATATATATACATTGGGAATGATGGTTTGATTTCTGGGTGTGTTGTTCTGTAGATGAATTGGGCATGGGCTGGGCTCGAAAAGGCGCCTCCCGGAAGTTTCAAGAGCAAGCTTCATGGGTAACATAAATGCTGCCTGCTGCGTCTTTGCTACATTAGACATGTTTAGGGCACACCCGCCGAAGAGTGTGTCCAAACAATATTAGCTTGCCAATATTTACAGGTTTTGCTAATAATCGTTTCCATGAACTGGGGAACTACGGTTCATCCCAATTCCCTTTTCCATGTCTAGGAAATATGGTGATATTATCCACATTCTAACCTCTATATTAGAGTTTTGAGATATAGCGATCGAAATTTAGGGGTTAAATAGCTACAATGGTGGAATGCCTTCAGACAGCAATTATGAAAATATTCCAATTTTTATTGTGTTCTAACTCTCTATTTCATACATTGTCAGTTTGGGTTTGAAGCTCTTGTCTCGTGTTAAGCCTTCTGAGATTTTCTTGAAATCTATCTCTAAGGAGGTGACTGGACTTGATGTTATCTTCCCCTCCAGGTTTTGTTTCCTTGCATTTCGCCTAGAGAAATGCTTTTATTCTTAATATGCTCTTTGCTTTCAGTTTACATTATCGGGCTCTAATCATATTGTTTATCCATACCTTTTCCATGATTTTGCTTGTTACTAAGCACCACATGAGACTTTTGTGTTTAGGTTGACTAATTTCAAAAGATTTTGCTGTTTGCAGTTTAAATGCACGTCTAGTTCGTAGAAGATTGAGGCACATTGCTCAAAGGTAACTTTTCGATCTTGTGAAGTTGAAATGGAGCTACCATCTTACTTTGTCCAGAACTATTACTTAGACAAGGTGATAGTCGTAGCTGCAATATATTTTCACAATAATGACAAACGAAAAACAAGTTTTTCTCTTTGAATGGAGGGTAGAGAGATTGGAAAGATTTAATTCGGTTAGTCAACGACAAATAGAAAGGGTAAGATCCTGTAAGTATACTATCCTTTTTTGCACACAAAAGTCTGCAGTTACATCATCTTAATACCAAACAAACAATGCCCATTGTGTGTAAGATCGATTGATCCCCATCACAGTCTCCGTTTTGAAATAGCTTTCTTTGTATACTTATATTGGCAGTGCCAATATAGGTAGACTGCAAGTCATGAACTAGCCCTGGCTCTTTACGTAGAGTTTTGCTGTGTTTCATCTTGTTGTTTAAGCTGTACATACTCTTTATGCCACCTCAATGTTTTTTATGGTTACACTAAGGGCAGCTAATGTTAATCTACGTGTTGCATCTGTTTTCAGGGGAACAATCATTCACAGGAATTATTTCTATGGATCAGTTTCCTTGCTACCACTTACAGCTGTCTTCACTGTATGTACTTTGCTATCAGTTCTATCACCTATGTCACTTTCATGGCTTTCAGACCATTCTTTTCTCTTCTCCTTGTTTTCCACATATAGTGATAAAAAAACATAATTATTTTGTTCACCTTTGCCCCTTTCTCCAGGTTCTACCGTTGCCTAACATTCCATTTTTTTGGATCCTATTCCGCTCATACTCTCATTGGAGAGCTCTCAAGGTGTGTGCAAGGTTCTCATTGGATCTAGCCTTAACTTTTTTCTTTTATTTTTACCTCAGCTCAAAGTTATACGCCTTCATCGAAACAAAAGCTAAAACCTTGCTATTATCTTTCTTAAGTTGTATTATGCAGTTTGGGTGGGAGACTTGGTATACTAGTTCATTGATTTGATGTAGGCTTAGTTTGAGAATAGTGATACTTTTTAAAATTCGCTTCTCAAAGTTGTTTTTAAAAGTTAATAATTCTAAAATTATGTATAATCCTAGTGTTTGATGAATAAATTCTACAAATTGCTTTGATAAGTAGTATGGTATTTGGTAAAATAGTGTTTTTTACTGCAAAAAAAAAAAAAGTAGGTACGTACGGGGAATGTAGTAACTACAATTAAGATTAATTTTGTAATTAATGATAGTAAAAGCAGAAGGGTTGCTTCTAAAAGTACCCTTAAAAGAGATTTTTACCAAACACTAAATGATACAATTTTCAAGAAAAATAAGCGGAAGCCGTAGGAAAAAGCATCCCTAAACTCGGTCTTAGATCTTTGGGGGTGGGTGGTTTTGAAAGAAGAAATTCTTGCACATCCCTTTTCTCATCGTGTGACAATCGTTTTTATTTGTTGAAAAGAAGGCATGATTCAGTTCTGTTTGCTGATTCATTTACTTTCAAATGTTAAAATTGTAGGGAAGTGAAAAACTTCTGCTACTATCCTCAGATTACTCAGCTACGCAGAACTCTTCTATTGTGTCGTCTGATACGAGCAAAGGTTCAGATGAAGCTGCCGAAAATGGAGTTCAAAATCCTCCTGGTCCTACTTGGGTAAAGGATCTTTTCACTTATCTTTCAGTAGTCAAAGATGAATCTATGATAAAGCTAATAAAAGTAAATAGGTATACTAAGCTAATAAATCTATAACCTATTGAAAGAAGTTTTAAAATTGATGGAGTTTCAAATTCTTCTCCAGGCAATTCTATTTAATTTTTTTATGACATGGCGTTGTGCCATGCTTTCTTCGTTTTTATATTGATATTCAACTTATTTTCTTTAGCTTGGAGTTTTGAACTCCCTCTTTTTTGCTTTTATCGACTCTCTTGTCTATTTGATGAGTAGGTGCTGCAGCCATCCGAGGAGCTTGAACAACTAATTCAAAAAACAGATGCTCAAACTGGCCTTAGCGATTGTGTTGTCTCAAACATCTGCAAGATTTACGATTTGAACAAGATGGATGTCACAAAGTACCGGGACATGACTTGACATGACTAAATCGTTGCACTGGAAGAACGTTACAATAAAAGGGTTAGATTTAGTTTTCGTGAAATTCTTAGAACTTAGCATATTACTGTTAACGTGTACAGCACCGTCAAGAGTTGGCTTTAATTATTCAATAGTGATAGCAACATGGCTTCTTTCTCTGGAATCATCATAATTATGGTTGTATTTTATATGCTCTTTGATAAGGCTCATATTGCGAGCAGATTAATCTCATTTTCATACTCTTTGTTTTCTTAAATAATCCGCAGCAATCACTGTCATCATACTTTTTCTAACCAATTGGTGGCTGATGTGGGCACATATTATCGAATCACCAGAAGCTAATAATGAGTTTCATACAAAGCAAAAACATTTGGTATATATATTGAATGTTTTAGAGTTATTCGAATTAGAAGTTTTTCCTTAATGAAATTGTCTACTGCTTACCATCAAAGAATTCAGTTTGTTCTACTTTTCACTTTTCTTTTCGATCTTCCACCTTTATCGCTCTTCTTGAATCTACAAATAACTGGCAAGTTCTCCATCTATTGCCTTCTATTGATCGCAGTTCGAACCATCTCATGACTGGAGACCTTTTTTTGTGCATCTTCACATTGAGACTAATCCAAATAAGTATCCTAATTCAGTAGTTCCTATCCTTGAGAATTCTTGTGATTATATATATATTCCATAGATTCTGGCAGAGATTAGCACCTAAGCTAAGTACTAAATATTTAAATTAGCATGTCCCTTTGATTTTGTGTGTGTAAATACTTACAGGTCTTAATCTTTTCGCCTATGGAATACAATTCGTACAAGCAAGAAACATAAAGAACAATTAACACTGGCCACCAGCCAAAAGACCCATTCTTTAACAATTTCATACGTACTTAAAGAAAAGTAAAATGTTAAAACACGTCTATTGTCACACGCGAGCAAGCGAAGTTGCTGATGTTTGTGTACCAGCTGAAAAGAACAGCTTTGGCTGCCCAGTCAAAAACTTAAATCACCACTTTAGAGCACTCTTAGTAACAATCACCCAATTATTTGTACATCCAGATTTCGCGAGGAACTCTCGCCCTTTAACTCTTTATACAACTTTCAATCAGAATTTAATTTAATCAAATGGTAAAACATATACAACATATAAAAGTGAAGTGGGAACACAAGGATTGTAATTATTCTCTATTCTAAATAAATCTCAGCTAATCTTTCATGACTTCAAAACTCTCAGTAACATATAAAGCAACCACAATCACATGGGACAGGTGAGCTCGACAGAGGTAGATGATGAGAAGATAGGGAAGAAAAAGAACAAAAATAAATAGCTTCCGAGGCACTCGTGAAGATGAAGAAAGGATAAGAAGTTTTTCAATTTCCAACATCTTAACCCATGTAATCGTCTTGAGTTTCGGTGTAATCATTCTGGCGAGATCCACCTTGATCATTACCCAATGTTCTCTTGCTCATGTTTGCCCGCTGCACCAGTCGAACCAAGGCTTGCACCACTTCTGACATAGGTGGTCGGAACTCGGGCTCGGGCTACTCGAATTAAAATGAGAAACAATCATAATATTGTTAATAAAAGTAAACATACAGTATTAATTGGGTGTGTACTCTCCGTAGTATGTCCAAAAATTACACTGTACTCTACAAAAGATTTTTCTGCATTTTCACCCTCATGGCGCATATACTAACCACCAGGCTAGTCTAGTGGCTGGAGCCCCACTTCCTTAGTAGGAGGTTCTGGCTTCGACTCCCTCCCCCAACTACAGCCCCAAACGTAACCCCCCAAAAAAAGAAATAGGTATATACCACAATATCAAGGGTGCAAAGATAATTATGGGTGGGTGTAATTTTCAGACATGCCACAAGGGGTTAATAGAATAGGTATAATTCATCAACTCATTACCTGGACGCAAAGAGCAATAACATCAGCAAATCGTGAAAGAGACTTGACGGGGTAGAGCCCTTTAAGACCCGGGTCGACCATCTTAGAAAGCGCATCAATGTCATGGAGCTGAGGTGTTGCCCATCGAACCAAAGATTGTTCGGCTCTTGTCCTTGAACTGTGCCAAAGCTACTATTAGAAAGATTGCCGTATTTTTTATTTTTATTTTTTTTTATAATCAGGAAGCTTGTGGTATAATTTACAATCAGAGAAAACTCGACCCACAAAACTTACTTATCAAACGGTTTCCGTCCTGTCAGAAGTTCCAACATTGCAACTCCAAAACTGTAGACATCACTCTTAATGGTATATTGGCCAGACATATCAACCTCAGGTGCGCTATAACCCGACCCAGCATTATGGTTCAATGCCTGCACAGATATTATCATAGCAAAGAAAGATATAAATAATTATAAAGATCAGACTGAGGGCTACATCATTAAGTGATATACGCGAAAGGAGAAGCTTAACATATAGCTACCTTGTACGAAATATAGTAAAATGTTGCTATCCTATGGAGATAGGATCATCTATATTTCCATATGAATTAGGGGCCCACATAATTCACTACATAAGTTGGTTTTGGGATACATAGAATTAAAAATCTTTAAAATAATTACAGTAAAGAACCATAGTAAAATACAAGATGGCAAAAAAACGTAGGGTACGGTCAGATTCAATACAATTTTCTTGTAAAAATACGTTCTAAAAAATTCGGCATAATATCTAAATTAATGATATAATTTTTTTAATAATATATTATTTATTATTATTAAATATTTTTTCTGAAGTTTAAAACGGAAAAATAACTAAAGAATGTGAATTATACATGTATCAACACGGGATATGTCAAAAATACATGTATTTTTCATTAGATTGTGCATCGAGTCGGAAAACGGATATTTTTTCCAATTGTACGTACGTGCGGTATTAAACTGCAAAATTTTGCAAATTTACAAACTAGGTAAAGAACTTCTAAATGACCAACAAGCTCACATATACCTGATCTGCATCGGAAACGAGGCTTGCTAAACCGCAGTCTGAAAGGTGAGGATTCAGCTCCGTGTCTAATAATATGTTTGCTGATTTGAAATTTTTATGAATAACTGATGGTGAGCAAACTTCATGCAAGTACCTGGAACAAATGCTTTTTCTTAGAATTTTAGAACAAAAGCAAAATCATATTGTCAAGCACTCGGAAAAACTTCAAACGTTTATATAGACCAACAAAGATACAAGGAACATTCATGTAGCAGTGTTCTCACAAATGCTTAGTATATCTACTGTAATTTGAATTTGAATACAGGGATAGTTATATGTCCGCCAGCGCAGCTTTGATCTTGGAGTCTTAGATTATATTCTTTCATAATTGCTATAACGTATAACTGAAAGGAGGCAATTGAGAATCAGTGTCCATCGTTTTTCTTATTAACTTACTCCAATGCACGAGCAGTGCCCAAAGCAATTTTGACACGGGTGTTCCATGTTAATGGCCTGCTATATTCATCTGACAGATGCAGGAAATCATGTAGAGAGCCATTCTTATAGAACTCATAAATGAGTAGGTGCTGCCCGTATTCTGAACAATAACCAACTAGCTCTGTGATATTTTGGTGGCGCAACCTGGATATTTCTGAAACTACATCCAGAAATTCTTCCGACGAGTTACTTGGAAGAACAGAAGAATTTATTTTCTTCACTGCAAGAACCTGCAGAATGACCAAATGACGGAAAGGGTTAATATTAAGAAATAACTGATTTTGACTAGTGGTTGAGCATACTAAACTCAACTCAACTCCCTGACTACGAAAGAGGAAAAATAGAGCATGGAAACAAGTTATATGAAAACTGCTATTTTTCTTGTTGCAAGTCGATACAGTTGCAGCATATCAGTAAAAGCAGAAAAAAAAAATTAAAGGATTTGCCAAAATTTTGGTGTATGGTCTTCTACGCATTGAGAAACAATTAATTATAAGAATAATATTAATGATGATACCTTGCCGTCATCAAAGTGAGCTCGATAAACATGCCCAACAGATCCCTCTCCAACAAGGGTATCAACGCTGAAACTGTCTGTAGCTATCTGCAGATCAGCTATTGAATATGATGTAGCATCAATTGGTGCTGTACTTAGTTTCTTAGTGACGACGGGTTTGCTAGAGAAATCATCTTCATCAAATGATTTGTTAGGCGGAGGTCTAAGATTGATGGAAGCGGATATATCAAACGTCTTTGTGTCGGTTATGGACGAACTTTGAATAGCTTTCGCTTCTGCAAGTGTTGATAGCATAGCATGGACTTCGAATAAGCACCAGGTTATGGTAGAAGAGTTCCAATAAAATTTGAAATATGAAAGCATAATTTCTTAAATTTACCATGAACCTCATGTGAAGCAAGAGAAGTGAAAGGCTGAGTATCCGCCTTCTCTACATCTGCAGATAGCCTTTTTCTGGACCTTCTCCTTATCACGAAGAATGCAACAATTGCCCCAACAACTAAAAGAGAGATCACTATTCCAGCTACCTCTCCACCCCCAATACCTGATTTTTTGCTACTTCCGTCATTAGATGAATTGTCACTCCCACCAGATTTGTGATTTCCATTGCCCTTGTTAGGTGGAGGAGTGCCCGGTGGTGGAGGGGGAGCGGGGCCTGAGTTAAATGAATTACCATCCTTCCTGTTAAGAATGTCAAGATTGTTATTATTAAATAAATACAAATTCATTTATGATAGAAGATATTGTGAATACATAAAACCGTCAGTAGACAGTCACATACTTACTGGAGATTTATATGCTTCAACTGGCTGGGAATCCAACCGCTAAAATGGTTGTTCACAATGTTCCTGCAATAGTGAAACAAATTAGTGGCTTGAGGAGCATATGGAAATAAGCTTTCTGTGTTGTAAATATTTCATCTCTTACAGGTTGTCAAGGGGAAGATTTGCAAGGACGTTGATGGTTCCAGTAAATTGGTTGTTCTGCAAATACCTGCACAAATATAAAACAGTTGACCAAGGAAAAGACCAAAATGGAATTTTAAAGAACCGGCCTGCATGAGGTTATGCGCTGTATAGTTTACTTACATATTGTTCATGCTTGAAAGGGAACTGAAACTTTCTGGGAGGTCACCAGTCAAAGAATTATATGAGAGATCCCTGGAGATAAACAAACATTATAAAAGCAAGTAAAACATTCCAAGGCCACAAATTTTGGAGAATCTAGTAAAATTTTGTTGGCGACTAGAAACTATAATGGTTGAACAATCTAAAACAATTCTTCTCAAGCCAAAGATGTAAAACTGCCAATGGAGAACTTACAACGTGGAGAGGGATGTAAGCTGACTAAATGCATCATTTAGTTGTCCTTGTAGTTGATTGTGACCAAGATTTCTACACTCCGAGGAGAACGTAAAAATCAGTAATCAACTTGAAGCTTCACATAGAAATGATAAAAGAGTTTTCTGTTAAATTAGACTAACAGGTATTTCAAAGTAGTCATCAGAGATATAGAATAAGGGATTCCTCCATTGAAGCCGCATCCAGCCAAGTTTCTGCATTATGAAAAGATGATTATAAAGAAACAAAGTCCCCATATTAATCTAAACATTTAAAAAAGGAAGCAGCAGAAACAAAAGCATATATGAAACATACAGTTGTTGCAAATTTGGAGGAAGCTGATAAGGTATCTGGTTTCCAAGATTATTGTTGCTTATGTCACTGCATGGTTTTGATAGAATGCCATATCAAGATTGTGAAAAGAGAAAAAAGAAAGAACATCCGGCACATAATCTTAAAAGGCTTAATCTTACAAGTTTGTCACTGCTTTCAAACTATCAAGCTGGAATCCCATGTTACCACTCAGTGAGAGTCCAGATATTTTGCTATGAGAGTGTAAACAGCAGAACGTATATTAGAATAGTAGCATTTTATTAAAGAACAAGGTAGAGATATAGAGCAAATGAAAGGTAAAGTGATGTCACAATCGCTTTTGGTTACAGCCCTGACAACTGCTTCCAAGCTAGGAAAGCGAACATATTGCTGCACTTCAGAGTTTGGTGATTGGTCTAGAAATTTTTCCTTAAGACAACCCAAGTTCTGGGGTTTATATGCAAACCATGGAGTTTCCAAAGTTGAATTGTTTCACTTCTTTGTGGAAGCAACACAATAGAAACAGAAAAGAAACCCAAAAATGCGTAAAGAGGATTACACATGCCATACATTTCTGTGACTCTGGATCCCGAGCAAGTGATGCCTTTCCAAGACTCCCCACAGGGATCTCCACCATTTGCAGTCCATTTAGTTAGTTGCTGTGGTGAATTTAAGCTGCTATACATGACCCTTAAGACAGCAGCTGCACATCAAGCATAACATAAACACAGTCAGCATTACATGTCGTAGCTGTGTTCTGATCATGAACCAACAAGAACCACACAGATTTGAACCAAGGACAAGAACAACTCTGCAACTTTAAATAAATAAGCTAACT
This sequence comes from Embelia ribes, assembly GCA_001753735.1. Lineage (NCBI taxonomy): Eukaryota > Viridiplantae > Streptophyta > Magnoliopsida > Ericales > Primulaceae > Embelia > Embelia ribes. The sequence continues at coordinate 2,493 of MKEJ01068266.1, read as the reverse complement.
TCCAAGTCCCATAACTTCATCATAAGACGTTTCCCATTACAAATCAGTTTTTTTTTTCTTTCCCCAAGAAAGATGAGACACATTCACGAATCACCAAGAACAGATATGTTCCTCTGAAAGGCGGAGGGAGGAGAGGGGTCATATGGTTATCGAAGCCAAGGATTTTCTTGTCAAAACTTTGAACATGCTTGAAGTAAAGCTAGAGTACTGAATTGGTGGTAGTATCTGGAAAATAATCTTGAGAATGAGAACAAATTGCCAACCTTCGGATGACAAAAAATAATGAGTAACCTAAAGTTTCTAAATCATTCTTAAAGAGGTTCTCCCAACCTAAACAAACCAATGTCCAAATTAGGCACTAGTGTATTTTCCCAGAGCATCTTAACACAAAACTTTCCAAGACCATATATTCTTTTTCCTTTTTTTTTTTTTTGTGATAAACTTAAGACCATATGTAGTAATTTCAGGGGCGGATCTAGAAATTTGAAAAGGGGGGCCAAACTTATGTATAAAAAGATATATAAATTACTATTCACCAATGAAAATCTTAATTTTATTTTAATGCTTATTGCAACACATCTAAAGTATAATTTTATGTCTTAACCTAGTTTAAAATAACAAAATAGTTAAAGATTTTATCAAAAGTATGATTATCTTTTTAAATATACTGTAAATTTTATCGAAATATTAAAGTGGTATTGTTCTAATTTTAATCAATCATAATTAGCAATAAATAAGATCACTTTATATGTTTTTAAAACAAAATAAACAGAATATTTTATAGAAAATGTGAGTATAAAAATGTACAATGATACTAATAAATGGAAAGTACAATACAACTATATTGTATTTTGAGTAACTTTTAAAATAATATTAAATATAAAACTATTAAGTCACTAACTTCAAAGTCAACACACAAAAAATAATCTATATAGATGCCAAAAAATAATACATGCTTAACCCACCTAATATGACCTTTGTAACCAAAGTGCAGCGCACTAACCACCAGGACATATGCTATTTGATGGTATTTGTTTCCATTGAAATATAGATATTTGTTTTTATTTATATGTATATAATTTTAGTCGTAAGAAAAAATAAAATTTTAATTCTTATCCGAAGGAGGGGGTAATTGCCAGGTAAAAGAAAATCAGCAAACTCCTCCGTTATGAATTTGAGACTTTATTGCTATCTCATCACTAAACAATCTAAACAAGTTCCAACTACTAATACTTAAATTAATGACTTTAAAGAAACAAGTTTAGAACAATTTTATTGCTCAATTGAGATAGGCAATGATTAACACCCCTAAATTCCAGTGCTTTTTGAGTTGAAAAAATTCAAAACAAGAAAATAGTATTTGCAAACATTCACCATTACAGGCAAAAACGAGCTGAAATCACTAAATGCACAAAAATCAACAAATCAAACTATACACACACACACACACACACACACACGTATATATATATGAAATGTGTGAATTTGCAAGACAGGAGAAGCAGAAATAAATTATTAATAACTGAAAAGGTGGGGAAACACCGACCGTCCGATGGATCTGTATCGCCATTGACGGAGCAAACCAGAATGCCGGTGACTAACACCAGCAGCAGCACCTCCTCCCTCATCTCTCTCTCTCTCTCTCTCTCTCTCTCTCTCCCCCTCCCTCCCTCTCTCTCTCCTAGAAAGAGACGAAATTAGCAAAGATACCTCAATCAAGTAGCAACCTTTTCCCTGATCAATTAATTAATAAACTCAAATTTATTCTTTATGTTTTTTATTCCTTCAAATCAAATGTGATATAAATATATATAAATGCTAATAATTGTAATTTGTTTGTTGAAAGGCCATTTCAGAGAAAAGCTGGCAGGCAGTCAGGCACGATCCGCTAGAAGAATCCAAAGCCACATAATAAAAATTATATATATAAAANNAAAAAAAAAAGAATTTCAGTCTTTTATACGTGTTAGTATTGTATATCTGTATAGTTGTATTACATACATACAGCTACAATAATTGTGTGGAGAAAAGAAATAGTCGTATTATCATTTCATCAAATATATATATAAAGTAAAATTATGGAAAAGGACAATCAAATAAAAAGAAAGTCACAAAAGGGTGGAGCTTCCATGGCAATAATGCAGATTTTTACTTTTTTTAAAAAAAAA
>MKEJ01068265.1:0-12014 GCA_001753735.1 Embelia ribes | reverse complement strand
ATAAATTAGTTATACTTTAGTATTGCGCTACTTTATTACATGTTGCAGTTATTTAATGATAACGAAGATTAAAAGTGGATGAATTTGATCAAGTATGGAGTGCTCAAGGACTTAAGTATAAAGATTGGAACTTAAGTGAATTTAATTGTTCAATTATCAATCAAGGGATCAAATTATAAGGGAGAAGGAAAAATCAAGGACCAAATTGAAATTTTTGAAAACTTGTATAAAGCGCATCATTATATGAGCAAAAAAGAGAGAGAGGGGTAGGTCATATACATATGAGCTAAAGTTCCGTGTACCGATGGTATATTAAGCCCATACACCGTTGGCTTATAGAATTGCGCCAAGTGTTCTATTAATTAATTAATTATAAAATAAACTGAATAAACCCTCTCCTTCTTTTTCTCTCTCTCATCATCATTACTATGAAATAGGATAGCCCCCAACCTCACTACCGCGCGCAACATCCGAGTAGCAAGTTCGTTCCTGCTTTACCCCACCGCCGCCTTGCAACAATCGTGCGACTGGCTCAATGTGCTACAGCAACTCCTTGCTCCAGCGGCAAGGGAAAGGAGGGGAGGGGAGGGGTGGGGTGGCGGCTGGTGGAAAGGAGTTGGTGGGACAGCGGATAGGAATGATGTAGTGGCGGTAGGCGTGGGTAAGAATAGAGGTAGCCTACAGAGAGAGAAAGAGGAAGGGGAGAGATGGTTTTTCACGTTCAGTTTTTTTTTTGTTTTTTTTAAGTTTCAATAGTTAGATTAAGGTTTATTATTTATATGGACACTTGTCACGATTTCATAAACTGATTGTGTATGGGGCTCATACACCATCGATATATGAACATTAAACTTTCTCTCTTTATATATATACAAACACGGCACAAGTAGAAGAAGGAGACAACAACTTTGGTTTCATTTTTTAGGTTAATTATATTTTTGCTTCAACTTTCAACTTTGTGGAGGATAGGGTTTTTTGGTGAAAATAAATTCTCCTATTCTCATTTGTTTTTATTCCAATACTTTGTGAGTTATTCATCTAATTTAATTATTCTTTATATTGTTCTTTTTAATCATTGATCTCGATTCCTTATTGAATATTCAATGCAATTTTTATTATTATCTTGTTTAAGAATTATTGTTATGTTTTCTTTTAATATGCTATATTAAATTTTTAGGGCTTTGCCCCTAGTTAAGGTTAATAGGTGTAATATAGGTTCATGAAGCACTTGTCACATGTTGGTTCAATAGATTTAGACCGGATTGACTTTATGAGTATATTTAGACTTATTTTGTGTATTAAACTTTTTGGAGTAAAAATTATTTTCTAAAATATTGATTTTTTAGCTATTGCAAGTATACAAACTTATGATATAGTTTAGAAAATCATTTTTACAAAATTAGAGTTTAAAGAATTTACAAGTGATGTGGGTTATTTTTACCTATGCAATAAATTTTGAAAATCATAGGAATAGCTATTAGATTTTTATCTACTATACCGTCTTTAATGGATTTTAACTGATATAATGGATTGAATTCATTTAATAAAATATTTTTACACAAAATCTTAGTTTAGATCTATAAGTAATATTATATAAAGGAATTGTGACAAGTGTGTATTGACCAGGAGAAGCCTATCAAAATTAACTAGGAATGAGTTATTTTAGTAATTGATTTAGAAATACACTTTAGTTTTACTTGCTCTCTAAACTCATTACAAAATCTGATTTTAAGATTAGATTAGTATTAAATTAGAATTAATTAATTTAATTTAATTATTTTAGATTATTCTCTTGAGAAATTCCAGCTAAATGATTTACTAGGAATATTCACGAATTACAAGAGTACTCGAGATCGATATTCCCGATACACTTCCGGTATCACCATACTGCACACCTATATTTCTGCGATATTTGGAAACAGTCAAAATATTACACTCATACCCCTCATATCAGGTTTTCAACCACGAAACAAACAAACAAACCGACCAAGTCTTAATTCCAAGAATTTGTGATCGACCGTGTATTTATAGAAGAAAAAAAAAAAGGGAAATGCCCCAACGAAAATTTCAATGCGATCCATATCAAGTGACTAAGTTTTAAGATAGCCATCAACATCCCACATCTTTCCTTTACCTATCTTTGAGATCCTTTACCTATCTTTGAGATCGGTTGTCTGACCCAAAGCCTAAGAGTGACAATGGGCAAAATATAGCAAAATCTTTGCATACCATAACCATTACTATTTTAGTAATACTATAACCATTACCATTTTGGTAATACTAAAACCAAATTTATCAAAAACCCATTTAAAATATTTGGTTAAATACCAAAATCATACCATTTAAAAACCGGTTGCCCATTTTCAATCTATCTACCATTAATTTTTAACCGAATCTTATCAAGGGTTTCGCGATTCTCGCCTCCAAAAGTTTGCCGTGTTTCGTAAGATTTAACAACTAATAGATGCACATGACAAAAAATTTACAGTTCCTCATAAAATCAAAAAAAGAAATGAAAATTTTTTAAAAAATATTATCCAATTTAGGTTCATCTTACAACCAGGTAAAAGCATATCAAACAGATTCCATTAACAAAAACTAACACCAAAGCAAAGAAACAAAAATAATGAAGAGGCAGTCAGCACTATAACGTACAGGGCAACAATCATTATGGTTTAGAACATATATAAATGAAATATTTTTTTCATGGGACATTAAATGTCTGTACATTTACAAATATTAACAAATAAGTGTACTTATCAGATTTAACAGCATTCTATTAAAAATAATCGGGTAATGGGTACCAACGACCCGGGGTTCAATACTAAAATCATATCAAACCCCAATGGCACTTGCTATTAAACCATATCAAACCCTAATGGTACTAGCTTCTCATAATATCCATCCAAAATCTAATAGGTTATCTTAAACGAATTTTAACTGATTTCGGACCAGCTGGATACCCACGAAAACCCCACTGCCATCCCTACAACCATTGAATGTGCAAATATATTACGGTGTATATAAGAGTTTGCTTGAGCCAAATGACCAATCAGAATAGAATCTCTCAAACTGAGGTCTTTTGTAAATCCACCCAAACAGCCAAAGAAAAAACATTTGTTGAAGCTCAAACTCGAGTCACATGCGTGAGTTGAAACTACCGAAAAACCCAAGCTAGCAGCACACATGATAAGGGTGTACTAAAAGAAGAATCCCAAACATAAAGCGTATACTACGGGTTTGTTCTTTCGCACGATCCTACAATGTATAGGTCCTAGTGTCATGATACGATTACCTAACAGGAATAAATTAAGGTAACATCCATTACCAAAGTTGTGATGCGACACTTTACATTTGGTTGAGCTCAAACCACTTCCATGTTAAAAATCTCATTTCAAGTTTTCCAACCCCAAGATAAGTGAATATCTGCTAAAAATGATTTGCGTACCAACAATCATGTACAAAACATATACCAGAGTCATAATTGATACTATTTGAATGACGAGACCACGACACGACATGATGCTTCATAAGAGCTCACATGATTGTCGGTATGCATATTATTACTAATACTCCGAATCTCCTGTCTTTATTTCTCAATAGAACTAGCCAAGTTGCTCAACCAAATGAGCAGTGTCGCATCACAGCTTACCAGCTGTATCACCATATTGCAAATGTGAATTAGAATGTCCCCAACAAAAGAGCAAGCATAAAAGATCCAGATAACATCTCAAAGATTTACAAAATATCAGATGTTTGAAACTTGTTTACAAAAAGCCTTGAGCAGCATTAAGCATGACAAAAAAAAACGATGAAGCTCAGTTTTGCTCAAATCCCTTACTGGTGTCAAACAGAGAAAACGATTAATCGAATTCAAAAGCCAATAGCAGCAAAATTGGCCCCAAAAATAGCAGCAATTTAAAGTTTAACCCTGCCAAGAAGAGTATTGTAGTTCTGCTCAAGGACAAATTACAGAACCAAATTCTTTACAAAACAGTTAGCAGCATTTCGAAATGAAAATCTTCGAAACCGAGGCTTAATCAACCACCTTGCTACCACCCCAAGCAAGGAAGCTCTCCTGGGACCCGAATTCCTACATAATACATGAAAATAATGGATGAAAAAACTAATGATTATATGGCAAAGAAAAACTTTCAAAAGCAATTTAGATTCTAATCCTAGATTTCTTAATTGAAAATTATTAATTACAAGTCCTACAAGATACCTTTGTAAGAATACAAACAATATAATAATAATAGGTACAAGCAGCAAATCAAGGTATTATTTCTATGATAACTTTCAACTTTTCCTCTATTTTTTGAAAAATGTGAAGTAATGAAAAAAGAACTCTGATTAGTTAGTCTATACATAGGAGGAGAGCATATGAAAAATGTAACCACAAAACATACGACGTCATATTTTTCAAAAAGAAGATATAAGCTGTTATAAATTTGGTGAGAACTAGAGCAATTCTGTGAGTAGCTATATATTTAAACAAAAGAATGTTACAACTAAAAATAAAGTACCAGTTTTTAAAAAACAATTCAAAAAGTTGATTATAGAACACTTTTGTGCACCATACTTGTGCATAGAATGCCAAAACTAAAATATGATGACAATAAGAATAGCAAGCAAGGACAAAGAAGTGCATACTAGCTGGCTAAGACGGAAATCAGGAGGGGTGTCAATCTCAATGTTAGCAGGATCAAGGACCAAGTTTTGGCACTCCTCCAAATCCTTCTTAAAATGCTCCGGCCCCAAGCGAGCATAATCAGAAAGACTGGCCTTGCGATTTGATTCTTTATTTTCAGTTCCATCTCGATTAGGGGATTGGCTTTGAAGAAACTCATCGCACAAAGACAGCGCTTCGACGAGCTGTTGTGAATTCAACAGATGTTGCGACTCACTGTCCCACCATTTTGTTTCCTCCCCAATTTGACTATCATTGTTGTTATCGAACATGAGAATATTTTGGACTTCGGCCAATAGAAAGTTTTGATCACTGGGATGTTCAAATGCAGGTTGCTCCTCATTACCTAAATGCTCCACTTGATCTTGCTGGAACTTCAAAATTTTGAAAATATAAAATAAGAGATGAGCCAATTTCGTCCTTTCGCAAAGGATCCGAAGTACATATTTTACTTAGCAATGGATTTATCATACCCGCACACACAAAAAAAAAAGAAACCATTTCTCTCAATCACTTGAAACTCAAAAAAAATACCACGAATCACCTCATAAAGGATGGTGTAAACAACATAGAGAGACTCCAAAATTGTTGTCAATGAATCTATATTTTGGTATTGATGATGATGAAACAGAAAGTACTGAAACAACATTTTTAAGGAGAAAACCTCAAACTCACCAAAACATCACAGTTTTGGGAACCAAGCCCAAGAAATTCTAAAATAAATACAGATGGAAATCATATTGGCTTCAAGATGGTCATTACTCCTATATACCAAAACCAAGGATGTTCATAACAGAATGGGATCCAAACACTCCACCAAAAAAAAAAAAAAAAATTACTCAGGCCCTTAATTTCTTATCCTTTTTACTTTAAAATATGTGATAGGATACTTCTTACTCAAAAATGAAAAGGACAGACTTTTGGGTTGCAAAACTGGGAAAACATTTTCTTTTACCTGAAGAGAGGGATCGGTGCAAATAATGAATGGTGGCTCTTCTTCAGCATCAAAAATAGGCAATCTCTTTTCAGCACGAGGTGGGTCCGGAGTAACCGACATTGGGGTGACTGGATCTACTTTCACGCTTGCCACATCAGCTTCTTCAGACAAATCTTGTTCACATTTTTCAGACTTTTTGGCTTGTTCTTGCTGGTAAAAGACTTTTGAGATCACGTATTCCCCCTCCTTTTCATCCTCTCCTGTACCCAAGTGATATTGATGCATAACCCAATTCGTTTTCTCGGATTTCACACCCTTAGCAGAGCTCATATAAAGCACCATTATCTTTTTACACCCTTTTTGTATACCTTCCAAAAGAACCGGTTTAGTCTTCCCTGTTTTATGCCAACGAACATCACCGGAATCATCACCATGTATCTTCCTACGCTTACGAGTTCCAGTGTTATAGGCCTTGATTGCTTGATGAAAGAAGTGAGAGAAACTCCCATCTTGCTTAACACCTAAAAGATTCTTTCTTTAGAATTCGAATTGAGTAGAAATGTTAGATTTTCTGGGAGTAACTCATAAGTTGAAAAAGGCTATCTTTTGGTGAGATAATCCGGAAAAAACATACATAGCATTGGTTAAGCATTGTCAACATTGTTTTCTGGTTCTAAAAACAAAAACACGGTAGAGAAGTGTCTCCAGAAAAGAATAATAATTGTACTCCAGTTTTGAAGTCCTACAAGACGATGATGTTGCTGGTTTCAAGAAATCAAATGATTTTTCAAAAATATCAACGTTTTCAGTCCGGAAAACAATGAAATCGAGTTCATGAGTAGAAACTTAAAATTCAGAGAAAAAAACCAACTGAACCCTAATTTTCTGTTTCTTAGCTTGTGTTCCTCGAGAAAAACTATATAATGCAGCTATAAAGTAAAATGGACAATTAAACTAAATGCCTACGATACAAAAAGCACAAAAGCTAGCCTTAAGGACAAGGGGGATATGGAAAAGGCAAGTTATTACGCTAACCTGGCAGGTTCTGAGGATGGGTATAACAAATACCATCATCTTCGTACACAGTTGTAACAAACTCGTCAATGAACGGATGTGGTTTTAAATTCCCAATGCCAACTTTTGCGAGTAAATGCCATATGATCTCCTGGTCAGATGGATCGAATTTCACACCTCTAGGTAATCCTGGCCACTCTTGGGTCACCTACAAATTTTTATCAAAACAACATACCAAACTTGATTAAAAATTTTAGATCACCGAAAAGCATATGTGTGGAGTTTATGGAGAAATGTAATTATAAGGGCTTAGTCACTACATTTTACATATCTGAGTAATCACATGTTCTCTACTAGCTGCAAAGGAACCCCATAATGGACTCCCTAAATCAAGATCAAAGTTGCATTTTATTTTTATTCATTAGCGATTGATTACATTTCTAGTGAGATTTCTAATTCGACAGTCAAATTGAACATAACTTGTAAAATATTACATGAAATGCAAAGGGGTATATCTGGGATCTCGGCTGCAAGGCTAGGCCTCATAATCGTCAACAAGAAGTAGCTTAAGACCGTCTAAAGGAGGGTTGCATAACGTAGCAATGACCAAAGAAAATATACTAACAAAATTCATGAAGTTGGACCTCAAAAAAATCCCAAAGGTTGCGTCCAAACTCGTGCAATAAAAGAAGGTGCACCAGTTGGTGCCACATAATTAACAATTAGCAAATTCTTAAAAACTATATATAGAGGTGTAAGTAAAGAATTTAGTTCACGATTACTTAGATAATTATTAATCCTTTTACAAAGAACCAAGCACAAGAACCTCAAGAAAAAATGCATATATTCGAGAGGGTCTTTATATGTTATATGGAGAGGCAAATGGGACAAATATTTCACTATAATGTGGCTGCTTTACTTACAAGCAAAGGTTTCAGATCAATACAAGCGCTCAGTAACATAAACCGGGTACCAAACCAGGAAAGCTCAATTTCAAATTGCTGATGGTTCGAGATGTCGAAAAGAAAGAAAATCAAGGGCAAAGGAATATATATATATAAATATAATCCAAGGATTAAAACGCCAAACATAAAGGACAATATTCAATAATGTGAAAACCTACATGGGAACAGAATGATATTATTATTCAAGTGAAGCAAACATAAGAAAAGAAGGGCAGTAACAGAAGGTCCAATAAGTAGGTAGACATGGTCCAGGATTCAGAAATTTCAAAATGAAGGAAAATAAATTCTTCAAGATATATATCAGATGACATTTCGTTACCAAGTTAGCAGCAAAAGATGCAAAGGAAATTTCCCTCCGCCTCATCGGGGCCCTACAGCCCTCGTCTTCAGGTATTTACACAATTAACATAGAACCAGTAGGTAGGGCTAAGGCTGAATCAAAAACAATACTTGCATGGGGTACTAAGTGACCGTGTTGTTTTAAGTCCTAATATCCCTTCACACTATCTTTCACAAACATACAACATCGTAAAAGAGGCACTCGATTTTCTTTTCCTTAAATTTTTTTCAAATGACGATTGGTCAAACTAACTTTTTCTACATCGACATTGCAATTAATTTTCATCTTTTTAAAACCAATCCGTTTCAGCTTAAGTAATTTCCCCGCCAGGTTCAGCTGTAAAATGCATGATAGAGTAGGTAACAACCATCGACTAGCCCAGTTACACCTCTAGTTAGGAAAACAGGTAGTCATCGTGTATGAGAATTTAATCACAACCTGCATATAATCTCAAGGGAATGAAATATTACCAAGGAACACGGTTATACGCCAGCACAAGGAATGAGAGAGCAATAGAATAAGTTCGGATTCAAAAACTTAAAAGACTACAAACAAAAAATCACAAGAAGAATGCAGGTGAAAGTTAAGGTACCAATATAGAGGACCAAATAATTAAGTCGCAAATAAAAAAAAATAAACTACTGATGCCTCTGCGCGGAAAGGAAACATTGGCTAAAAAAGCAAGCCAGCCAATTATGATACGACAAATTACACTTAACTTTCACCAAGAAAAATAGGTGAGGCAGTTGCCTCAGGTAGGAACAAGTGTAGAAAAATTCTTCTTGTGAAATTTTATTTTGGTTTGATAAAGCCAACCCCAAATGCTAGGATTACGGTTTGATTGTAGTTGTTGAAAATCACAACCGGCACTATCCAGACCAAACTGCAATATACGAAGGTGATACTTAAGACAAGACAATAGATATACAAATTATGACTCTTATAGAGGTATGTGCAGACAAAAAGTGTATGTGTAACCTCAAAAGAGAGAGAGAGAGAGAGGCACTAACATGAAAATATTAAATGAAATGTTATACTTAAGTAACGATTCTTAATTTTCTGCAATGTGAAACAAAAAAATGGGTACTTTTCATCTGTCTCCAATCCTAGTAATGGTATCAGTTCAAAGGGGTAGAAATGGTACATCGCTGTTGTCGATGACATGCTGGCAATTGGGGCAAGGCCTACTGGGATTGCTTTTCCACTTGACTTTTTCAGGATCACATGAGCCAGAAGCACTTTTGATTTTTGTCGCAATTCTACTGCTATCGACCAACCATGCTTTTCTGCAACATTAAAAAAACAGAAAAAAAAGTATAGTCTTGGGCCTAGTTTAGGAATACAGGCACTCTTTAAAATCCAATTCTCAAAGTTGCTTTTAAATTTTGATGATTCTAAAAGCGAATACAATCTTAGAGTTCCGTAAATAAATTTTAAAAGTTGTTTTGCCAAGTAATGTAGTGTTTGATAAAGTTGTGTTTTTTACTGTAAAAAAACAAAAATAGATATGTATGAAGAATGTAAGAAATATAATTGAGGTTATTATGGTAAATAATAAAAGAAAAAGCAGAAGCGGCTTGTCAAAGTATCCCTAAGGCTTCTTCATAAAGCACCCTTAAAATGTTAAAAGCAAATTTAAAGTTCACCAAACACCCCAGCCAGCAGGCAACAAAAAGCAATCCAAAACTGGCCCTTAGTCAATAAAAACCTATAAACATAACATACAGAGGATAACACTACATTTGGCATGATAATTCATCACGAGCAAATGTAACACAATAGAAGATCCTCATTTCAAGCATTTTCACAGGCATGTCAAGTGGGATGACTCTCTTTTTTTATACTTTTCTATGACAAATGTTTGAGCCAAATATAACCAAGGAAAACTGCAAAGCATTTTTCAAGAAACCAGACAATGAGCTCAATCCTAATTTAATACTTATATAAAGTTCATTATTGGAGAAAATGAAAAAGAATTGAGGCCTTAGCTTCAGACTACGATACAAAACCAATGTTAACCAGCAAAAAATTGTTATAAAATATGCAGCAAAAACTAAATCTTCATAGGAGTAAGCCCAACCCTTCACTAAGAAGACGAAAAACTTCTACCAACAACATAAATTTAACTCAATTATAATTTTCGACATTTATCATAGAAGATGAAAATCCACAGTAGTTAGAATGAAAAGGACAAGAACATGGCAAACCATTTTTTTTAAATAAAAAAGAGGAAAAACTTAAATCTTTGAGGATGACTACATTCACATTCAATAAGTTGGAAACCTAAAAATCTAATTTGATTTAAATTTTCCACAATCAGAAGCCATAGCATTTTACATCAATACAATCAATCTAGCACAAGGCATTATACCCGAAAGAAAAGGAAAAAAAAAGAGACAAATGCAAGTCATCAAACAAAATGATCAAAACCACAAAACGGAAAAAACCCACAAAGAAAACAAAAAGCCTAAAGCTTTGAAGTGGCATTTGTTGATTTATTTATCCTTTTCTACAATCAGAAGAAAATCTGTGACAAGAAATTAGTAAAGAGACTCAATCAAGTACTCAGCAAGTTAACAGTCTGCTAATACAAATCTAACCCATAGTTCTATCAAACAAAAGAGGGCCTTTTTTAGCATTGCCAATCATCCATATCTACAAAGCACAAATTTATACACACATATATAATGATTGAAACCACACTAATGAGGGAAGAGTCAGAACTTAAAGCATTCTCACCAATCTTTCTCATTTAATTTTTACATCTCATTTTCTAGAAACTCATTTATCCTATTAGAAATTCACATTTCAAAAATTATATTCACATCAGCTTTCCACAAATATTGTTAAAAAATACTAGAATAATTATATGCATTACAATAAAATGTAAAACATATGTTTTCCCTAATCTTAACCAGAGTTTTATAGTTTGATGGAAAAAACTTATTTTTTTAATAGATAAGTTGGGAATAGTAGATTTTTCTATTGATAAATCTACTGTATCATTTCTGAAAAATTTTCTAAAAACTTAAAAATATAGAAATATTGTTGTGGCACATTTCTCTCTTTGATTTCTCATTTATTAAGGAGAAATGTTGATTTAGAAAGACCGGTGGGAATGCTCTAACAAACCATTACTTGAATGTATTAGAAAAACAAAAAACACACTATGGAAATATAAAACCTAAAGCTTCAAAGCGTGATTTGTTGACTGGTTCCTTTTTTTAACAAATCAGAGACAAAAGTGAGTAAAGAGACTCAATCAAGTACCCAGCAAGTGATCAACCGCCAATACAAATCTAATCTAAATCTCAAAGCACAAATCTATACATATATACATTCATATAGCATTTTACATCAAATCAATCCAGCACAAGACATTATTTACCCAAAAGAAAATAAAAAAAAACGCAAGACATCAAACGTAATGAATAAAGCCACAATAATCAGGACAAAGTTAGAACTTAACAAAAACATTACTTGAATGTAAATAAAAAATTAAAATTAAAATTAAAAAAAAAAACACTACGGAAACAAAAAAGCCAGAAGCTTTACAGTGGGATTTGTTGATTTATTCGTTTCTTTTTTACAAATCTAAGCCAAAAGTGAGTACAGAGACTCAATCAAGTACTCAGCAAGTGAACAGACGCTAACACAAATCTAATCAACAGCATTAAAGAAAAAAAGGGCTTTTTAGGGTTGCAAATCATCCACAACTACAGACCACCATACATATATATATATATATATATATATATAGCGAGAGAGAGAGCGAGGGGATTACCCAGCCATGGGAGGGAGATGGATTGAGAAGATCAGAAAGCCCTCTCTCTCTTTCTCTGCCCTTGTTTTGGGTTTTTATTTTCGATCAAAAACAAAATTATTTTTTTTAATATATATTGTTTCTAAAGTATCGACATTTGAATTTTCGGGGAAAGTGTCACTTTTTCCACCACGAATGCCGGTCGAGCCAAAGCAAAAGAAAAGGAGAGAAGGGGCCTCCCTGTCGGTCCGGTGAGTACGAATAATTAATTTTTTAATAAATAATTATTAATATTAAATGTATGA